>JAEIFU010000947.1:0-88380 GCA_018904235.1 Lordiphosa stackelbergi
AAAATGTTATGCCCATCTCTTTCCGACTTGTAGTTTGTTAAACTAGTAGGACTTGTTTTTGCAACAACAAAAAAACCGGTAAACTTTTTGAAAGAGAGGCTGGGAGAGCCAAAGAAGACTTCTCCCACGTCTTTATTTTTGTGGTGGAATTTGTTTTAACCATATTTTTCACACACTTGCTTTTCTTACAGTTTTCTAAACACACACACACACATGCACATGCTCACGCATATATGGCCAAGTAGAAGAGCCAACGAACTCGTGCAAGAGCGACGCCCAAGAATGAAACAACACAAAGCAACATAAGAAGGCCAACAAGCAGAGGAAATTTTTATTAGCGGTTGTTCATGTACTGTATGTATGTACGTATGCTTAATTTTTGTTGTTGTGTGGTAGTTGTTTATTTTGTATTTAAACTCATTTTTATGTAGTGAGCAAAACAAAATTGAGCAATTAATTTATTTTGTCTAGAGTTGCCACCTGGTCAACGAACTTGATTTCGTCGCTGATCTTGACCTACACGGGGCATACTATACAAATTTTATATGGTTTTTCAACCTTAATCTACTTCCTGTCTCACGCGCACACAAACACAAACTCACGCGCCCACAGACAGAAGCGGTGGCGGATTAATTTATTTTATAACGGAAATTTTGAGAAGAGCGAGAAGGAGCAACTTGACGCCATGTCGCGTCAATCAAGCGCGTCTGCTAACTGTAAATCGCACACACACACACACACTTCTCACATTTCTATTACGACGTCGCGACGCGTCGTTGGCTCTTTAATTGCATTTGTTTTTTGTTGATGTTGTTGATCCTCCTTTTTCTATGCTGCTGCTGCTATGTGTGTGTCTTATCAGAATTATTGACGACCAAAATCAAAAAAGACTGGCGCCAACTTTTGTTTTTGTTTATTGGAGTGCATTGGTTCATTGTTATCATATTTCGTTTGTCTCTGTTGCGTGTGTGTGTGTGTTTGTGTAAAAAATTTGCAAAGAAAAAAAATTGTACTTCATTCATTCATTTAGGCGTCCTTATCATCTGCATCAGTCGATCTTTTTTTTACTTTTGTGTGTGAAAACCGAACGAATTCTGAATTGGAGCAATCGCAACATTCACCTCATCAGCTTTAAAAAGTTAACAACAACGACAGAGAGAGCCAGCCGACTGTGCAGTTCCACCAACAGAACAATCCTCTAAGGAGAATTGTGTCCTTCTTCAAAGTGGTTGTGAAATGTTTGCCTTTTTATGCCTATTCATATCACAGCCAGCTTTGAGGAGCGACGCGATGCTCAAGACAAAAAAATTTTTTTAAAAAGTTTAAAAAAATGTTAAAAATTGGAAGGAAATATGACTTTATAAAAACCTTAAACCATTAAAAAATAACAGAAACATTTAAATAAACAAAAAATATTTGGAAAATATGTATAACATATTAAAAAATATTTCGAATATTACAGAAAAAAGTTTGAAATTTATCGAATATTTTGTATTTTTATCGAAAGATAAACTTTATATAAAAAATAATAAATAAGAAATTGAGTTTTTTAATAAGAAATTGAAGAAATTTGTTTGTGGAATAAAAACTTACCAAAACTTAAAAAATTAAATTTCAATGTTTTAAAACTAAAAACCAGAGATTAAAACCGAAACGAATAACGGTTTGGGTTACGGTTACTGTTTTGGCCGATCGATTTTTCCCGGTTACGGTTATATTACGGTTGTGAGACATGGGTTACGGTTATTAGCCTTATTCTGTTTCGGGTTTCGATTACGGATACGGTTATTAGTATTAATATTATTTAATCTTGCCCCATTTGGAATCCTTTGGAAATCTCATTTATTACTAGTATTTCATTCGCAAAAGTATCGAGTTAAGCTTAGTACTCAGACAAACTAAATCGTCCGCTAGCTAAATTGACAACTTATTCCGATGGGTTACCCAGCGGACGATGCAGTGTGACTGTTCAACGCCAAAATACCACCCTTCATCAAAATACCACCAAATGTGAAACGGTTACACTGCGCTGATTTGCTTGCATTTGAATTTAGTTAATTGTTTTTGCAAATATTTAGGGATTTGTGGAGGATATATGGAATGTAGAAGTCATGGGCAATGCAAAATCTTACTATTGGTTTCAAATTATGCCAATCGACGATTTTTGTCGAACTTTTGCTGCTGACATTCCGACGGGAGGGTGTCGGAAAAATTACAAACAATTTTTTCTACTACCACCCCATCGGAATTGAATCAGCTGTTTGTGCCTGTCCAGTTAGCGGCACTACGAGATTTCCGATGGGTATGAACGGAAATTTTAGTTTGTCTGAGTTCGACCGAGCGTAGGAGGCCTGTCGGAATTTTACAAAAGCTTTCCGACACCCTTTTTTTATATGGAGTTGACACCCAGCTAAATCGATTTAGTTTGTCTGAGTACTAAGCTTTAAGCTTAACTAATTAGATAAATATACATTGGTCAACGAATATACTATTTTTCACAAAGTGATTGTTTTGAGTTTGTTTTTAGTAACCTTTTTGATTATAAATCGTAGAACTTTTAGGCAGGACCTAGGTCATTAAGTTCTGGATTTTGTCCATAACTTTTCTAAAAGAAAGCACGCACAACACCACAAAGGTGGCTGGTTGAGTGTATAGCTATTTTATGAATACCAGTTCAATCTTCAACAGTCTGCGCCTGACTTCAATGAGCTGGCAGAAGGTACCTCATGACAGAATTTTACGACTGCTTGGGAATCCCAAAGGCAGGCCTGTTGCAAAATCCGACATCAGCTGCCAAAATCACTAAAGTTTTGACTGTGTGTGCATGCCCTGTTTCAAAAAAGACTATTTTTCGGTATGTACCTTCATGTAACCAATGGTTATTATCGGAAAATTAGCATTTAGAGTTTGACTAACCAAGCGAGTCCTGCGAGGCGTCATTATAAATTTTACTCCTGAAAACAAACACTCAACGCTTACTAATGTGAGCGGTTCTGCTAACACAACTTTTGATAACTCAAAAAGATCAGCAAGTATTGTTGATTTTTCCCCACCAATCCAACATGACTACCTCGCGTAGCAATTTTGTTTGTTTTAGACACATATTAAATGAAGAAAAGAGATTGTTCATTAGAATTGTTTAATTTTTAGATTTTCTTTGCACGTGATACCCGTAATCAAAGATCATACACGCGTATAGTGCACTGAAAATTTTCGTCAAACTTGAATTGGGGTTTATTTCCCAGATAATTCAATCGAATTAATGTTGTCCATTATACGAGTGTGCAAGTGCGAGTGTGTGTGTAATCTTTCTAACAATCAAATATGTTCAATTTCGAAAGTTGTTGGCTGTTGGTCACACTACATTGTCGGAGCAAACAATTTCCGCTATGACAAAATTTCCAGCATCTGAGTACCTAGCTTCTATGCTACATAACTGTTTAGCACCACCTTTAAGATACTTTCCAGGAACTTCTTAGTTATGCAAACCCATTAGCAACAGTACGGCGCATAATAAATAAGCAGCCAACTTTAGTGAATAAACTCTTATGAATGTATGTAAAATTTTCATTGTACTAGTTGAGGAAAAACCGAAATTAACCCATATATTTGTTTCGGTTACGGTACTGATAACCGGTTTTGTAAATAAAGGTTATACGGTTACTGTTATAAGAAAAATTTTTTCGGTTACGGTTTCGGTTTCAAATTTTAAAGTGTTTTTAGCGGTTACGGGTTACGGTTTCGGTTACGGTTTTAATCTCTGCTAAAAACAATTAGATTAAAGACTTTAAAACTTTAACAAGATTATCAAGATTTTTGGACAATTTATATTTTAAACAAAAATGCATCTACTTTTTAAATTCAAATCACCAAATTGTAATCAAATTTATTAAAAAAATATCAAATTAGTTCGGGACGAATATGATGATTTTTAAGAAATTAATGTCAAATTGTATGGAAGAAATGATATCAGTGGCGTACGCAGGAGGGGATGGGATTGTGGAGTTAAACTTTTAAAAATAATCTCTAATATTTGCCGATATATACATATATACGTGCTTGTCCATATGGGCATTCCATTAAAATCAGAAAACCTCTATTCTCATGTATATCAATTATACGTTTATGCTATGCTCAATTTGCAAAATCATTTCATGAAATTGGTCCGAAAGTTCGTGCATAAACACCATTTCATGAATTCGACTTACACACGAAAGTTGACTATGAATTCAACGCCAATTCATGAAATGCTGTGGGAGTAGCCAACTTAAGTTGCGCAGATGCTACCGTTTTTCTCAATGTCTGGTAACATTGTGCTTTAGCAAACAGCTGTTCATAAATTTTAGCCATTTGTTTGCGCACATAATAACAAGTTTCAAGTACATAAATATGAATTTTCAGAGCAAGCGATCGTTTAGGGCGGACGATAAAGTGGCCAAATTGCTCGGGTTAGTAAAGGAAAACAACATATTAAGCCATCTCGATGGAAAACTAAAAGAAACAACGCCGTGTAAAAAACTCTTTCCGACAATTTAAAGGCTAAAAATATGTTTAAGTGTAGAGAGCAAGTAAAAACTAAGCTTCGAATGCTTAAATAACTTCTGGAAGGCAGAACTGCACCCACTTGAACGAAATGAATGAGCTATTTGGGACGCGATTTTGACTCTATTTTTCAAAATGTAAAGGATGAATGCTTTTGTCAACGACGAAATATCTGAAAACGACGCAGTTCCTGTTGCTGAGATTTAGCATTTTTAAACATTTTAGCCGCTCCTATGGCAGCTGAATAATATTGCATGAGTAAAAGGCTGCATTTCGCCTGGAATGCTCGTCTGGCTTCTACCAACGACATCGTTCGCTTTTGAATCCACTGTAGAACATTCTCTCTCTTTTAATAAAAAATATTTTAATTTAATATTAAAATTTTTTGTTAAAATCCAGACTTAATTTTGGATTTACAAAGGCTGCATAAACAGGAACAAATTTTATTTTGCAAATTGAAGAAATCGTGAATTTCATAGCATAAACGTTGTATTAGTTTTTCTTTATAATGAAGGCTAAAGAACTCGTATTTCTGCCAAGTTCGTAGCTGTTTGTAAATTCCCTTTTCTTCGAAAATTTTTTTAAAAAATTATAACAAATTTTTTCTGCTTCAAAATAAATATTTCCATGTCTTCTTTACAACTGTTAGGCAATTTGGGTATCACCAGACCACTGTAGAAACAGAACTCATTAGATGAACTCAGTACAAAATAAGTACTGAAATAAGCCATATTCTTCTACTACGTTCGTATTTCAGGTTTGACATTAAGTTCTGATTGCAATTACTAAAGATCTGTAGCAATTTCTAGAGATTATAACTGAATTCTTCACTGCAGGAGAGAAGTTATATAGCAAAGAATAATCAGCCTTCGAACGGGTCTTATTAGGCATTATTTAAAGTAAAGTGGTGGGCTACACCAGTGCTGTCCAAATCATGTCAAATTAAACTAAAGAAAGATAAATCAAATAAAAAAAAAAATGTTATAAAATTTAGATGTGATTTCGAAATACCAGACTATTCAAAATATTTAAGTGACTTTCATTCAATATAAACGAGGACATTTAATTATAAATCATAACTTAACTCATCAAAATCTGTCAATCCCCTCTTCCTACTTTAACCACACACAGCCAGTCAAATCTTCTATATACTATTCACAAGTAAAATTATATTATTGGCACATTCATGCTGAGCTCACAAAGTGGTTGTGAAATGCATTTTTTGCTTTACCTAGCATATCACAGCCAGCTTTGATGAGCTTAGCGTAATGTAACGTACATCAATCATAATCTACACCACCAACCACCTGCCCGCCCAAAGCCCACTGTCCCACTCAAAGAAGAGATGGAAATTTGTGATTGGAAATGGATTTGGAAACGCAATTTGAAAATGTGATACAAAACGGATATTTCCATCTCTGCCATAAACACACAATGCATATCACACCTCATCATTGAAATCTATTAAAATTACTGCAAAAACCTACTCTCGGAAATCATACGGCGGCATTTGAAAACCTTGGAAAACCGGCATCTCCTCTACTCCTTTGGCATCATTCAAAAAAATAACCTCATAAATCAATCAACTCTGCAGCTCAATTGGATAGAAAGGAACTAAATGTTGGGACATTTTGCACAAGAGTAAGCTAAGCAAGCGACAGAAAAAGCGGAGTTGTCCGGTCACCGTTATGCTCATCACTGAACCACAACCATAAAGTACAGTATGCCAACAAAATGTTTTAAAACGGGGAAAAAACTCACATTTTTCACTTATTTTGCAAAAAGGGAGGGTTTTTCCTAAATGGTAAAATATACAGGCCTGTTCCCGTTTTCGATTTCGATCAAATCAGGCGGATTCGGTATTGTTAAATGTTCTCGCTTCCAAAAACCGAATGTGTTATTCGACTTTTAACTTTACAATCCCATTTACCTTCGATCCTCTGGATGTCAATAAGATTCGATCGAATTCTTTAATCGTTTCTTAGAAATTACAACTCTTACCATTTCCGATTAATCGGATTTGGAAACGGCAACAGGCCTGATCTTATTTTTTTCTGATTCTGTATCGTTCTTTGAACTAGAATGCAAAAGAGAATGTAGCCAAATCTGTCTAGTTTTTTTTTTAAAATTATATTTTCAGTGAAGGACTCAAATGGTAAAATTAGCAATTTTATACATTTTAATTAAAAAATGTACAGCTAATCCATTAGATATATAAAGGTTCTAAACCTAGATTAGGGTTCAACTTAGCAAACTTGTCTAGAACCAATAATTTACTTCCTACAAAAGGTCTTGAATTAAGAATAAGGTAGTTTTGACATTATGTAAAAACACTTTTTTGACAATACGTGGGGTGGGTACTATTTATATATGTCGGGAACTGGTAACAATATCTCAGATTTAGTTATATATCTCAACAAAAAAGTGTCGAAGAGCTCAGTTCTTTGTATGGCGATAAAGCACCATTAAAAACCAATATCGGGGGTGCCACAGATACCTCTTCCAATCAATTCCAATTCTTAGGTGCCACAGAAAATTTTTGGTTGGTTTCCAACCTCCCGTGTTTTGTAAGGAGATTTAGCAAAATTCACCACCCAAACAATTTTAACAAGCAAAATAAATTTTGGAAATGTAAGCCAAATTATTTTCTAGGATAGATTTCATCAAACGAATAAACTATTTAATTAGTTTAAACATTGAAATTTGCGTTTCAATAATTATTAGGAAAAACAACCAAAGTCTTTCATGTTAATCTAAACCAACCACATAAAGACGCTAAGTGTCACGACACCCTCTAGGCTCGCTACGTAACAAAAACTCCACTTATAAAAACTGTGGCGCCATCTCTGGTTGGCAGCCAGCGGATTAAGGGCTTGCAAGTTATACCTCATGTTTGGCGCCAACAAATTTTTAAACTAATTGCATTTTATTTATGGAAAATATGACTTAAAATGGAATCATAAATTAAAAATTGATCATAAAATATATAACACAATCAAAAAATTTCATTTAAACATCAATTTAACCCATAATTAAAAGAAGAGAAATTTTTTGGCTAGAGATTCAGCCCTGTTTTTAGAGATGGCTTAACTGAAACAACTGGTGCTCTAACTAGATTTTCTAATAATAAAATGAAATCTTTCGAAGTTCTGATTATGCTAACAAAATGTCAAACTTTATTTTGGTATTACCAGATTTTAGCTATTGATATTAGTGTTACCAGTTCTCGACAAATAGAAATTACCCCACCTGATAAGGATCTTACTTGTTTTACTAATGTTAATTGAATTTGTCTACTTTTGCGTACTAGTTCTAAGAACTATGTAGAATCAGTATAAAAGAAGAACAAGATTTTACCATTAAGGGAAACCCCTTTTTCTATTTGCAAAATAAGTGAAAAATGTACGTTTTTTTTCTGTGTCAAAACACTTTCTTGACATACTGTATTTCCACCCAGCGACAAATAAAAACTGCACAATGTTTGGACCCTGTTTGGCATTGAATCGCATGGAGCCCTCAGATATTCATCAGATATCCTCAAAACCAACCATACATTTTTCCCCAATTCAACGTTGTTGCCTTCTTTCCTTTTTCCCCAAAGATTCTCTATCGGATTAGGTGTAGCACCAGCACCACCAACACCCACCTCATCATTGAAATCTGTTAAATTGCCCACATTCGAAATTGATGTTGCTTATCTAAGCCTCATCAAGTGGTTGTGATATGGATACCCAACGCATATCACAGCCAGCTTTGATGAGCTAGGATAATCAACGGAAAACAACAATGCAATCAAAGTGAAAGTGAATAAATTGATTATAAAATTGTAGAATAATCATTTATAATTTGTATCTTATATTTGTGTATAAATGAATACCGTTTTTTTGAGTTTTCTTTCTATAGGAAAAATGTACTCATATCTTAAAGTATGGTCTACTAATGCACTCTTTGGTCTTTCTCACAGGTACGTTCCACAAAAGATTCCAAAGAAACCACCACAACAACAACTGCAGCCGGTTGGCCGCCTTTTGACGAAGCCTCGCAGCGGATAAATAATTTGATTTTTAAGTTTTATGTGATAGTCTCTGGCTAGTTTAAGAAAAACCAAAAAAACGATTAAGATAAATACCAAAAACTATTGTAATGCATTCCACAAGCCTACCAAACATGTTCCACTTGCTGTTGATCAGCTGCCTAATGGCTTACAATTCTCGCATAGAGGCCTGCTCCAGTCGCACGGTACCCAAACCGCGACCCTCCATCTCTTCATCCATGTCCGGTACAATGCTTCAGCCCACTCAGGCGCCGCCCTTGACGAGCACAACTATGCGTACCACCACCACCACCACACCGAGACCCAACATCACATTCCCCACTTACAAGTGCCCCGAGACCTTCGATGCCTGGTACTGCCTGAATGATGCCCACTGTTTTGCTGTCAAAATAGGCGAACTGCCCGTCTATAGCTGTGAGTGCGCCATCGGTTTTATGGGTCAGCGCTGCGAGTACAAGGAAATTGATGGTTCCTATTTGCCCAAGCGTCCGCGACCCATGCTGGAGAAGGCCAGCATAGCCAGTGGAGCCATGTGTGCCCTGGTCTTTATGCTATTCGTTTGTCTGGCCTTTTATTTGCGCTTCGAACAGAGTGCGGCCAAAAAAGCCTACGAACTGGAGCAGGAACAGATGGAGTACGATGAAAGCGACTCGGAGCAGTGTGAGTGCTGTCGCAATCAATGCTGTGCCGATGGCAATGAGCCACTTGTGGTGGAAAGCAAGTTGCCCTATCATATGCGGCTGGAGCATGCGCTAATGTCCTTTGCCGTCAGACGCAGCACCAAACTCTAAGCCTCGCGCTGTGTTGCATGCAAAAATTATAACGAATTTTCAATGTGCTTTAGTCTCGATCCTTTTTAACTGTTGAGCTTAATCGCTATAATCTTAGTCACTTGCTGAAACACTTGTGTATCGAATCTGTATTTTTTTTAAAGACCTTTTTATACCTACGCTAGGTTATTTATTTTATGTTAAGCTGATCTGATTTACGTACGTACGTCACACACAAAAATACACGCCAAGTATTATTTATCACACGAGAAGGGGAAAATTTAAGAATTTTTCTTTAGAAAAATAAACAAAGAACTGCACTTTACATAAACTAGCAAAAATTGTATTTTTATTTAAAGTTAAAGGGTTTTCAGTTTCAGCTTTTAAGAGGAAGAAAGGTATACAAATAGTCAAGTTTCAGTGTTTACTCGCAGACAGATTTTCACGGAAGTGGATGTGAGACAACTCTACCAGATTACGCATTATGTGGAAACGGCATTTGTAAATGATCTTAAAGGAATTAAAATTATTTATTTTCGATCAGAAGCAAAAACGAGAAGGCAAAGCTAACTTTGTCTTTGTTTAATTTTTACCCTTGCAAATGTTTTAATACATCAGAGTTTAAGAACGCCAGCATTAAAACAAATTTTTTTAAATAAAACCCACTTTTCGACCGATAGTTCCTATGACAGCTATAAGATATAGTCATCCGATTTTGACCAAAACTTCCAAACCTTTGTAAAAGCGCATAATATTAACAATTGCTGAAGTGAGACACGTAAACATTAAAAACAAAAAATTTTTTCTCATTAAAACCCACTTTTCGACCGATAGTTCCTATGACAGCTATAAGATATAGTCATCCGATTTTGACAAAAACTTCCAAATCTTTAAAGCGTATAATAAACTATTCTGAAGTGAGTTAACATAGAAACAAAAATTTTCTCACAAAACCATTTCGACCGATAGTTCCTATGGCGGCTATAAGATATAGTCATCCGATCCGGTCGGTTCCGACATATTAGCAGTGTGCAGTAAAAGAAGACTCTGTGCAAAGTTTCAGCTCGATAGGTTTAAAACTGAGAGACTAGTTCGCGTAGAAACAGACAGACGAGACGGACAGACAAACGGAACGGACTTTTGAGGAATAATACATTGGTGATCAATACCGTAGTAATATGATAATAAGTATTTGGGACCTCACCAATAAAAATAATAATGATGCAGCTGACATGGAGAGCCTCCAGCAGTCGTCCAACCCTGATCAAGAATATAATAGTTTATAGGGTCGGTGAAATGAAAAATGCTATGCGTTGCAAACTTCTGGCCAAAAATATAATAAACTTTGCGTGGTGCCTTATAGCTGACATGGGTAAATGTTTACTATTAGGGTAGCTTGCTCCAAAAATTCTGGAATTTTTTTCTCGATGGACGCGGCTATGAAGAATTTACATGCAGAAAATATTTGGGAGATGACCATGGTTCTTTTTTAATTGAATTTCAAAGTTTGCATTTTTCCCATACAAATATATGCCCGAACACATATGCTTTTGAAAATATGTCAGTGTTTTCGCAAAAAAAAAAAACACTTTTGTAGTACTATTTTCATTGAAAGTGGACTATTATTTTAACATGAGCTGCGCGAATTGTTTAAAATTCGCTTACAAAACTCCTATCGCTAAGCTCGGATGCTATAATGGAGTTTTTTTATGGGACTACAATGTGATGGCGAAGGAATTAAAAACTGAGTGCAATAGATCAGGCACTATAGAAGCGAGTCGAGGTCGATTCAGGTGCAACGCTATTGAGAAAGCATGAACGCCAAGAAAAGAAGAAGAAAAAGGTTTATTGCAATAGCATCCGCAAGAACATTTTTTTTGACAGGTAAAAACTGAGCATTAATGAAATTGTCCGTTTCGTCGTGTTCGATGTTATGCGCTTTAGAAATGAAGTGCAGTTCATCCACTACCACTAACTGGGATTTACCTGGCCAAATTTCATTTTCAAGACGTATCCCTCACATCCTGAAAGAGTCCATGAGATATTCTTGGCCATTGGGAAGATGTATTGTCCCACGAATGAAGATGTTAATTTCAGTGAGGTAAGTCTTTAATATGTAATAGTTTTGTAAATACTCCGCAGGCTCTTTACATATTAATTAATAGGAGGAGAATGTTCACGAGGAGGATGACAGTGGACTAGGCCCTTCATGTTGGGGACACCACTTAAAAAAACGCCTTTCTGAAAAACGGGCCTTAAATTTGCTTCGATAGGTGGTGTGGAAAATGTGACTATAGGTGACAAGTTTTCCTTACTTTGGCACTCCAAATTCAAAGAGAATATTAAGAATATTTTTATTTATTTATTAGCAAAATCAAACTGAATTCGAAAAGCAAAAGAAAAAATGCAAACTTTGAAATTCACTAAAAATACGAAAAACCAAAAATTTTTTTTATTTTTATTATATCTTTAATTTGTATTTAAAATATAATGTTTAACACATGATACGACCGAATTTTTTTTATTTTTATTTCGATTTATTTTTGGTATTTTTTATTTTTTTTTTAAATTATATAGTGTCACCGCAAAGTCTTTCAGCTGGTGATTTTGGGTCTCGACAACTTTGTTCTTTGATAAAATTTCTTTTTACATCAAATTTTTTGTGCAAAAACTGACAACCAGTGTATACGGTATCGTCATTCGTCAATTTGTAATCGATGAATTTTTTCGACATATCTCAGTGTCGAACACTGTGAAGGCAGCCTTTCACTTAAACGAAACACCATACAATCGGACAACAATTTATGCCAAAAACTTTTAACAATCCAAGCACTGTGCGCTGATTTACCTAAGTACAAATCATACAGCATACTTTTAGGATCATGATAGAAATATGCAGTCATGTTCTAATAATCTAAATGAAAGTCCAATAACAATTGTTGGTGTTCTCGACAATGGTTTGTGTATATGGTTTGCAAAATGTATATAGATTTAGCCCATGGCCCCATAAACTACAAAATATATATTCTTGATTAGGTTGAGCTCCATCCATCTTTCCTGTCCGCGTGTTTCTAATCTCTGTCTTAAAGCTATCTAGCTGAAATTTTGAACAGTTTTCTTTTATACAGCACGATCAGCTAGTTTTCAATGTTAGTGTTCTGAAACTTAGCAATTATAAAAAGTAAACAGAAAAAAAATCCATTAGATTCGGACTAAAATCATTACCAAACGATGTCAGAAAGGATGGACTTGAGTACTGATAGTTCTATCCCGAAATTCTTGTTTTGATCCCGTCCTTCGGTTGGTGATCTTATTTTGAGTTTGTAATTATCCTATTGCAAAATCCTTGGGATTGCTAGGCTTTAAGTGCCGCTTTTTTCAGCTTGGTTTTAACTTCTAGACTGTTTTTTGGGTATCATTTTTGCCTGGGATTTTTGATCTAGAGTCATTTTCCACATCTTTGAAAACCTCTTTGGGCAACTTGATCATTCGACGAAATAATCACATAATTGAATTACTAGGTAATCACAATATTCAGTTATGATAAATTTAATCTTTTTTTATTATTTGAAAATAGCCGCTTTGAGAGTTTTTTTAGTTGGTACTCGTAAGAAATCGGATTTACTATGTTTGGAAACCGTAAAGACAGGAGCACAGACAGCCGTGTAGAGACCATACCTAGAACATTTTAAATGTTAAAGCCGAAGTAATCGCGCATAAAAGTTTATGTAAAAAAACCGTTAAATTTTTAATAAAAAAAATCGAAAGACGGAAAACCATCGTTACATCAGGAACAACAAGTGTACCGCATTTACTTTATATTTTTTTAGTGTCTCTAAATATTGCAAAAATGTATGCGGTGTTACGACACTCAAATTAGCAAATTTTTTTCGGCATAGATCTGTTAGAGACTCCATTTTTAAATTCAAGCTTTGAGACAATAAATATTATATATCTGTTCTGAAAATGCCAATAAGACCGGACTAGAAACAGGTAAGTTGTACTTGAACACACAACATCAAGGCAACAGGGTATTTGGTAGTCGGGGCACTTGAAAGCAGCGCTTTCACTTGTTTTTTTTTTAAGGGGACTTCCAGCAACAGACTATCGCTTACTGACCTTATTCATATTACGCGTGTTTTGATGAATTAATACCCGGGGTTTTTCACATACCCACCAAATAAGTCATTGTTAAGGGGTATAGTACATACAAGCTAGCTATTTTAATGGGATTTATAAATATACAAGTAAAACACGCGACTGAGCGATAAGATAAGTCTTAAATCGCACGTAGCATCTTTAAGTGGAACAAATACAACAAATTATTAATAATTATTAATTAGAACTGCCGCGAAATGGCTTTGAGTTTCTGATAGAGCGCCTTCATGGGTCCAATGCTTGTCAGTACCAGCGATAGGAGTGTGAGACATTTCATCAAGATTTGGAGGTCCGTTTCGCTGCGCCTTTTGAAATACCCAGACTGATAACCGTAATACTGTGTCACCAAGGCGATGACAAAGCAAGCAAAGCCCAAGAAATTATGGAATGTCTTATTTAACAGGGGTGAAATTAATTTTTTTACACGAGCCGAGAAGAGGGCACTCACACCGGAAAGCATGGCCAAGAGGCACAGTATGAAGGCGGTAATACCTGGTTAAAGAAAGAAAATAATTTGTAAATTAGTATTCAAAATATTGTGGAGAAATTTAATAATTTTGAATTGGTTGTGTGAAACTGGAAAAAATGATGTTCGTTTATACTTCTTGTAAATTTATTTCGAAATTTAAAGCCCATGGTAAAGCAAAGAAAATCATACAAAACACTGCCCTTTTTTTTATCGGAGATGACCTTTTTCTATTTAAACCCCAACCGAATTTAAATTTCCGGTTGAACTTGAAATCTCATTTGGTTGCTTTCAAGCTTTTCGTATTTTGTTAATACATTTTGTTTAATTCGCCTCAAGGTACTTATTGCATATGTCTAAAAATTTGGGCAATTTGCGAGAGATGCTTCATTATTTTAGTAGTTAGGCCATTATCGTAGACACAAATCTTTAAACTACTCTTTCGAATACTAAAACAAGTGAGAAAGTCGGTGAAGGACGACTATATCATACTCTGTACCTGGAGTAGAAGCTGAATACAGCGCTGCTGCTGCGCTCATCTCTCAGTTTCTCTCTCTCCCTCTATCTCTTTGCTGAATAAAATGCGGTGTTGGTTGTCAGGAAGGGGTTTTGGATTTTTTTTTTTGCTCATAACTTGCAAATTATTGATGAAGTCAATAGTTCAGTTCGCGGACCGGTTTCTAAGCTTGTTGAATATAAGTTTTTGGTTCGAGTCTTGGTTCATAGCTACTTAGTTCGTTCAGGAATTTACCATTTACATATTTTCGGTGAATATAAATGAATTGGTAAAAATGCTTGGCTCTAATTTGGTTGAGGTCGAATGGATCATAATCATTATTGTGTTTATTTGTTGTTTGTGCCCTTTTTCGTTTTGAACGTAGCCTGTACCTTTTATCAGGTTTGAAAACACTAAAAAATCTGAAAGTGCTCAATAGCACCAAATTCTTTAGTATGTATGAAGCGACGCGTTCTTGAAATAAAGTTCTTTGTTCGTGGATCTCAACGTAGACCCATTTTTAAACTACTGGAAAAAATTACACTTTTCCAATTTATGGTAGGGAGCCCGCCTCTATATCTTTTGAAATATATCTGCTCTCAAGACCCCACGCTGCTTTTCACTTATTTCGTGTTCTTCAACCCCCCCGAACAACATATATCCCTACGGTCGTAATGGCCAACAACAATATCTGCAAAGACGAAGACAATAGATGAAGGCAAAAGTGAATTTGACAGATAAACTTTCTTTTTCAATCCAAATGATAAAAAATACCTGGACTCCGACACCCCCACCTCCAAAAAAGTACTATTCTTCAATGCCAGCATGAAACCTCCGGCTTAGCGTTGAACAACATGTGAACCCCATTTGACTTGATGCTCCGGTGAGTAGTTGAAATTTTTAATTATTTTTTTTAAGAACCTGTCTTCCGTCAAAACGTTCAGCTCTCCTGTTACATCCTTAGCACGACTTATAGTATACCCTTTTTACTCTACGAGTAACGGGTAAAAACTGGATTCGAAACACAGCCCCTACTCCCAAAAAACAGAATGTCTCTACTCTTAAAATAATGGATTCAGTGTTGTCAGAGGGGGAGAATGGTCTGTTGAGTCTAACAGTATAGTTAAATTTGTATTTGAGGCTTGAATATAAAGTGCGTAACTCAGGAAATGCTCATATTTAACAGACAGAAGAAAAAATCTGCGATCAATATTTTGTATCAGTAAAATCGATATAGCCAAGTCTGTCTTCCTTTCCATATTACGTACAGATCTCAAAAATGGTAAGAGGTTCAGGCATCCCATTTTGAATGTAGACTTGTTTTACACATTTTTACAAATGATAATTTTCCCATCTTTTGTTTTAATTAATTTTTTATTTAATTTCTATACTTCTGAAATATGTGTGCTATTGAACTCTTCCAGCTTAGAGTGCTATGCTTTTTCAACAGCACAGCTACTAAAGTATTTCAAATATGGGTCACGCGAACATTTTTTTATAAACCGAACAGTTAAAAAATTTTTGGAGTTTTTCATTTTTAACAATAAAAAAAAATTCGAAATTAGATCTCAACATGCCCACCAAAACGTAATTTGCGGTTTTTGCACAAAAATTTTTGTTAATTTTATAAACAATTTCAAAAATCGTCAAAAACGGAAAAATGGAATTAAAAAGGGTTTTTCTAAAATGCAGGTATCTCTCAGGTTTTGTTTATCGGACAGCTTTTCAAAGTTGATATTGGTGAAAAGTATTTTACTTTAAGTACTCAGAATTATAATTTTTAGATTTTTAAACTATTTAATAATATTAAGTAATTGTTGCTAAAAATTGCTTATAATTTTCTCGAAGTGTTAACCACCATGATATTGGCTCTCTAAGAATAAACAATTTATTGCCCTAAATATAATTTGATTTTGTTGTTTTCGAAAGATCAAAGGGCAGACTTTTATAGTTTAAAAGTTATGAATTTTAAGTTATAAACAAATAAAAGATGCCCGTAAAGTATGCTTTGCCATATATATGCTTTTTGCTGAGATCAGAGTGGTGTAACCCTAAGTGTTCTTTCTTAGTACCTAGTAACCTCAGTCTGTCTCTAGTCAATCTTTGTTGTTAATTTTTTGTTTACCCAATTTTCCATGCGTCGATTGTAGAAGAAAACCCTTCTGGATCATTTTAATCAAAGCACCCGAAGCTCCGCATCCACCACCCAGGGTCAAAAGAATCCAATGTATTGTGGTTTTGGTATTTCGTTTATAAGAATTAGTCAAAACATTTCCACCATAGTGAACCATCACACCTTGGGCCATAAAGAAGGAAAACTGTAAAGAATTTTGTTTAATTAATAAATTATCCGTTTCATTTGCATTGGCTACACTTACCCCAATGGTAACCAACCAGGCGTGCAGCCCAGTGCCTTCCAATCCTGTTCTTAGCGTCAAATATGACATATAGATCGTTATGAATCCAATGCAAATTTGATTTAAAACATTTAGAAAATATTCAAATCGCTGCAAGCGTTCCTGCGATTCCTGATAACTTAGTGTATTATGCGACATTTTCGTGTAACGTAGCGTCGATGGAGATTCGAGTGGAATAAATGAGGGCAGACGTTGTTGTTGAGCGGAACTTGTTCTCGTTGTGCTGCCGTAGTCGGCGACAGTTCGCGATGTACTACCACTGACCGCCTGCAGATGCTCAGCCATAATGCTTATCAGTTTGGGAAAAAAATTAATGTTTTTTTCGTGTTTAATTTATTTGCAACAAGACATACAAATGTTTTGCTATTTCAAACTGATAATTACATCTATTATTTCTCACACAAGAAAATTGCTTCGGTTACGGTTTAAGGGCATCCAAATGATACACAAAACAATTATTGAATGTTTTAAACTCGACCGAAACGCCCCTTGCTTTAGGCTTGGGTGGAAATGGCGTAATTGATTTAAATAATCTCCACCAGCTTTTTCAAGTGCTTTCGCGCGTACACCGACCACAAATCAACAAATGCAATAAATTCTTAGTTAACTATTTTTATGACCACTTCATATCAGTTTTCCCTTTCCGTCTGCGGGAGAAGCTCTTCAAATGCAAACGCACGACATGCTAATGTCATAATGAAATCCATAGAAACCGCAAATGAAACCGGCATTGCATTTGATCTTCGATCACAGGGGGCAATCGATAACCATTCGGCATAGCATTTACCAATACTGCACTTAACGGCTGCTAGGGATACTGAAATCTAATAATATTTTAAAAACAGAGGACAAAAATATGTGTTATGCATTTTAAGAATTATTTCTAAATTAAGTGAATGAAATAAATAAGATTATTAGCCGACAATGTCTTGAATATGAATGGTACAACATTTATGGGAAAGAATCCATGTACGCCGAGGAAACAGTATTATTCTAGATAGAAAATGTGGGTTAGCATTGAATACGTTTTTCATACGAGACTTCTTTCCGCCCTTTTGTATGCAGCTATACCTAGTGGCCCGATTTAGCATAACCTTTAAATAGGAAAGAATAGAAAACTTCTGAATAAATCTACGGGGTATAGCACCGATTGAAAAACAACAAAGCTCTCCAGAAGATTTTGGACCCTCTTTGTATGGCAGCATATCCTCTAGCTGCCCGGATTTGATAACCCACTGGCGCGAGATATAGCGAAAGCGCCAGCTTGTAAAATGGCCGGGGGTGGAGCGATAGCATTGAAAACAAAAAGTTTTTCTCTCTAAGACCTTTTTTCAGACCGATCTTCGTATGGCAGCTATATATATAGTCGCCGATTTGAATAAAACTTGTGAAATTAGTGGTGAAAGCCAGAAAGTGGGGGGGGAGCGATAGCATTGGAAAACAAAAAAAGTTTTTCTCACTAAGATTTTTTTTAGACCTATCCTTTTGTATGGCAGCTATACTATATAGTTCGTTTGGATGATTGCGAAATTAGTGGCAGAAAACTCATAGAATACGGGCGTTGGGAGCGATAGCATTGAAAAACAAAAAAGTTTTTGTCACTAAAACTACTTTTCAACCGATCGTTCCAGGCAGCGGAGCGACAGTCATCCGATCCGGCCGGTTCCGACAAACGCAGCGTATTTATACAAAAGACTTCGGCAAAGTTTGGTTGAGATAGCTACGACGGAGGAGAAGCATAGGAACGACGGACGGACAGACGGACAGACGGACAGACGGACAGAAACAACCAGCCGTCAGGACAGAATATATATACTTATGTGGCGGAGACTTTAGTGCGTTACAAACATCCGGACAAGCTTAATGAACCAATCATGGGCTTTGGGGGTTCGCGTGCGGGCGGGGGTTGGGCGTGCTTTTTATTTGACCGGGTATTATTATTACCAGATCTTTTCTGCAAAATCACATATGCCCACGGCGCATCAGATGAACCATTTGCTTTCATTAGGAGTGATTGATCGCACGCGGAGTTTTGGAATATTTAGTAAGTCGTACGTATTTTGCTCGGATACCAGGTCAAAATATGCCCGTTGTTTTGGTCCTTTTCTTTCTATATTTATAGCGCCCGGCCAGTGTATTGGGTTTAGGTACTGGCTGTCTTTAGTCCCCGATGTAGTGTTTTAATGTGATTGGTGTGGGGGGGGGGGGGCTCGGTTCTCTTTACCTCTCCGGTTTGGTTCGGTTTTCGTTTTTAGCCCTGTTGCTATTTTGTTGCTGCCTCGTCTTCGTTGGGCCCTTTCTTGCATTTTCTTTTGTCTTTCGTGGTTGGTTGAGGCTGGTTCGGCTCGTGGCGGTTTTTGTTTTTCTTCCGCTACGCGGGCCGCACCGCGTCGTTCGGCTATACGGTGGTTTCGGTTCCCAACTTTGTTCGTTCGTTCGGTTCCGGTCGGTTGGTCGTTAACTCGTGTCGTGTTATGCCCGGTTAAAATGATTGAAATGCCAATACTCTTATCAGTATAATAATTGTCATTGAAGTCACTCTCCAGAGACTGGTCCATCACAGTCTGGCGTTCTCACACCCAGCTTTCTTAAAATCTTCCCATTTAGATAAGCTACAAATTTTTAAAAATAGCTTAAAAAGCATTTTCGAGCCCCTAAAGTATTAATGAATATATTCTTATTCATACTAATATGCAGATTCTTTTACAAATATAAGTTTGTTTCGAAATCGGGTCACAGTTCTCATATGGTACTGACTCTTCTCTGAGATTTATTTTGTGTGTTAGGTGTTTGTTGTATTACTATTACATCTTGTCGGTGCCCCTTGCCCTTCTTAAAGCAATTATGTTGTTTTACTCTTTTATTGGTTTTTTTTCCGGGTTTTCCAACGGAATTTTCTCTTTTGCTAAGCTATGTAACATTTATTACGTTTATGTATGTATTTTTGAAAAAGGATTTCATGAAATGCCCGGAGTACGTGGGGGGTGGCTGTTGTTTTGTTCTTTTTTATTGCTTGCGCCTATAGTTTCGTTGTTTTCGGCGCTTTTGGGTGGCGTATAAACCTTTGCCGCTCGTGGCTGCTTACTCTTTCTTTGGTTTGTTTGTGGGGTGCCTTGCTTCGGTGCTTACTTCGGGGGGTGTTTGACCTTTTGGGCGGTCGTGGGGTGTCGCCTCGTGGCGTTTTGACTCCTTCTTTCTTGTTGCGTCTCGGGTCGTCTTGTCCGGTTCTGTGCGGTTCCTGTTGCTGGTTCCTTTTTCTTTTAACCGCTCTGGCGCTGGTTCTGCTGGTGGGCTGCTTTCGCCTGGTGCTCGTCTGGCTTCTCGCTCTTCGCCTTGCCTCCCTGTGCTTGCCTTGTGTGCTGTCGTTTTCCCTTTTATCAAAACATTTTTTTCTCCTTGCTCTTTCGTTGCCTTTGTTTGATCAGACAGCTGGTTACCGAAAAGAGATAACTTTGAAAGGGATGAAATGGATTTAGGTAAATAAATAAAGATTTTGAAAATATGAGAAAATCTCTTCTTTCATTTTGATCACAGTAGTATATAAACTTCGGAATGATAAAGATCGAATGAATAAGACTTATGTTGTGACCAAAAGGAAATTCGCTGCCGCAGCGCAACAGCAGCGCTGTTACTGTAGGTACTGAATATTACTGTCGACTTGATCGGCTTGATCGATATTTTTACTTGTTTTTATACCCTGTACCCATTGAAAATGGGCAAAAGGAAATCTTGAAGTTGTGCAAATGTTTCTAACAGGGACATTTAAACACTATAAAGTATATATATTCTTGATCAGCATCAATAGTCGAGTCGTTTTAGCCATGTCCGTCTTTCCGTAAATCTGTCTTTATGAGCACGTCGATCTCAGAGACTACAAGAGCTAGCGCATGTACATAGGTTTATACCGATCCAGCTTATCTCAGATTTCACAGTTTGTCCACTTCACAATTCAAAAAGTTGCAAAATTTCTCCCCCTCCCCCAAATTTTGATAAAAAAACCGGAAAAAACTGTCGCTTTTTTACAAAGCTTACAATTTAAGTTAAAGTTTAACGTAACCATGGCTATTTAGTGAAATTCTTATGAAAATTGATCTGGGACCATATTATATTTATGCTCGGCCTTGTATCTATCTATTTTGAAAAGTGCAATAAGACCAAAACACCAAAGTTTCACACAAAACAACTTTGCTTGTGAGAGGGCGCGTATGAGTCAGTTTGCGCGCGCGCATGTGTGTCACAATTGTACAGGGTTTATCGGGGTCGGGCAGCGACACTCCAACGCTCTTACTTGTTTTTTTTTTTATAAGTTTCTTAATATTTTAGCTTGAAGAAATATTTACCGAAGAATATTTTGCTTAATCATTATTACAAAAACGGGATATAACGTCTATGTAAATTCATAATATATCTATGTATAAGATCAGAGTTGAAGAACCGGGAACTTTTGCAAGGAATCGTTTATATTATAGCATTAATAAGATATTTGGAGAAATTCCAATTTAGAATAATAGACAACGGTTTTTAGTTTATTTAGCAAAATTCGTTTCGACTTCAAAAAATTAAATTACGCTGTAAAAAGGCTGGTTTAACTATTCCCTATATGGGCATTTCCACAGAAAGGTCAACCAGAATGAAAAAATGGTTTTTATACTCTGTACTTTAGGTACATACAAAATTAAGTTCTAACGTATGTAACAGGGGGAAGGAATCATTTCGACCCTAATCCGTATGAACAAACAGATCTCAGAGATGACATAGAGCTTGTTGGGAAAAATGCTTGTATAATCGAAGGCAGATCAAGTTCATTTTAATTTTTGCTGCTTCTCAATTTCGAGTTTTGAACAAATTGCTCCCACAGTTTTGTAGCTAGATGATTCGCTTTCTCATTGAGATAGTTAGTCATTAGTATATGTATCGATTTCCGAGAAATAATAAAGAGAAAGCATGAGGTTCCGAGTTATAAGCAAATAAGTGAACAATCAGATGAGCGCAGCAGCAGCCATTTAGCTCCTACCCAGGTACAGAGTATTCATAATGGAAACTTATAACAACAAAACTAATTTTTTATAATTGTACTCAATAAAAAGCCGCGTTGTTTCCATTCATTTAAAAGTTAACTGCTTCAAAATTTTTATTGAAACTTTCACAGATTTATTAATTTTCTTTATATGCAGTCAAAGCGACTGTCCATTTGCGGGCGTGATATCTCAATGACTTTTCATTCCACCGACTAACAAGCATAACTTATCATAGCGACAAATTTATATGTTACGATAAACATAAATCAAAATTCCACTTTGAGGTTGTCGTGGAAGTTTCATATTTTTTTTTAACATGTCTATGTATTTTCCGACAGGCTTAAACCTCCAAAATTTTTGAAGTATGCAGCCTTGTATAAAAATCCTATTCCTAGTCTAAATCGAGTAAAAGATGAGCATTAAATATAAGTGTTTTAAGACGTAAACTGTCCTACTGATTTTTAGAGAATCATTTGCTGTTTTGAATATGTTTTGAATAATAAATTAAGTTGATTGCTTAGATTGCGTAGAGATAGGCTTATCTCGGTACCGGGGCCCCTCCGAATTGAAACATGTAGACATTTGTTTATTATTAAATGTATTTCTTCTAAAATTATTTTTAACAAACTAACTTAAACTACTTAACATCTACTTAGCTACCATCCATTGTACAAGCCGTCTCTCAACTTATCATGCTAACAATTTTCTGATACAAAGACTTAAGTGCTCCGATGCAAGTCAAGACCATGGCCACCAAGGTAATAACCTGCATGAGTATCACAAAATCCGCTCCTTGTTTCTTGAAGATGCCCGTCTGGGTATAGCCATAGTACTGCGCCAACATGGCTATGACGTAGGTGGCAAAACTCAGTACCACATGGAAGGTCTTGTTGATGAGCGGAGAAACCACTTTGGACATGGCACGCGACAACACTGCAGCCAGTCCACTCAGCAGGGCGATAAGGCACAGTACAAAAGCAGCAAATCCCAAACTGGCGTGTGTGGTCACTCCAATGGACCATTTGTCACGTATCAATTGTACGAGGCAACCAGCTACACCCATGCCGCCACCTAAAATTTGGAGCACCACATGGATGGCTGTTTTGCTTTTACGACTATACCGAAGAGTTAGCCAACTGTTGTCATAGAAGCACATCATACCCTCGGCCATAAGGAAAACAAAACCGAAAGTGACCAGCCAGACATGCAGACGAATGCCGGTCAGACCAGTTCGAAGGCAGGTCCAACTCACCCAAATGGTGACGAAACCAATGCATAATTGATTTAGGACATAGAGAGCAGCCTCGATGTGTTGGTATATGGAGGTGGATGTGGATTTAGTGGCCGTCATTGTAGTTGTTAGATCACTTAGGGATTCTTATTATGTTTAGGTGGACTCTTGTTGTTGAGTGTCAAGAAGTTTGAAGAACTTTTTATTGACTTGTTAAAGATTTATTTCAAAATTTGAATATGAATAAACATATTTTCTTAATTTGTGTATATAAAATTTTAGATTTATTTTTCAGCAGTCAAATTTTCTTTGTGATTTTGTTTAAAGTCTTTAGTGTTCCAGAATTCTTACGAACTTATGAATTTTGTTTCAGAACTGTTAAATTTTCTTTAATTATATTCAGTGTTCTCTGAGATTTTAATATATTGCTCAAATATTCTAGCGTTTTTTGAGTTTCTTTGCAAATTTGTTTCACAATTTAACTTTTTTCACTTTGTCTCTTATTTTCTTGTTATGAAAATGTTAAAACTTATTAATATTTTTTCTGAATTTATTCTTAAAATCAAATTTTAATGTTTTTGAACTTGGAAACTATTCCTAAAGTAGTCTTAGTATTTGATCACTTTTCAAGGTATTTTTTAGCTGTAAAATTTCATTACATATATCTACAAATTTTTGAATCCTTTTAGAATAACTTGTTTCTGTTCTTTTAGTATTTGGGACACTTTGACACGTTTGAGTTTCCAATTTTTGGTAGAATTTACTTTTGTAAAAGTTAAGTTTCTGAATCACTGATTCGAATAGGTTTTAACTTCTAAAAATTTGTTGGAGTTTAGTTGTCCTTTTCCTTTTTGTTTTGTCCCAGTTTTAGACTCAATTCCCAACTGCATAGGGCCAAATTCTAGACGCAACTGTTCTAAGTGTAACACGGCTTTTATTTATTACCCACAGAGTACCCCCTCGAAAATGTCTCACTCGACTGGCGGTCTTATTTGCTTTGCTATCGGTTTATCAATAATTTCATTTCGATTTTCATAATAATGCATTTAAACTCAAAGGATTATAATGTATAATTGAGTAGCTGCACGTTCGCTACGTTTAAAAACGTTATCAGGGAAAGAATCGTTTGTCATACGTTTTGCCCACTGCCATGACCGAAACATCCACCCATCCAAAGTTCATTTTAGCCACTGATCGTTCATTCATCTAACCGAAGACGCATCCATTAACATGATCGGTATGCTCCCAAAAATATGAAAATTTGCCAATCTTTGGTTAAATTAGCTTGGTCTTGAATATGAATTGAGCACTTACTTACATATGCACTTCCTTATTTGTTTGAATTATTATGGAAACACAGCGAATACCATTTTATTTTAGACTGGCCAAGTATAGCTCTTATCGTCTTGCAAAATCTCACGTACAAAGATAAAGTAAATGCGCCAAAAGCACGCCGAGTGTTTGTATAAACACACTGAAACATGTGTATGAATTACACACAATCGATTCGATCGATCAATACGTCTAGCCAGACAATAGCAGATAGTTAATAGCGTATGACCAAAGTTTCCCTGGAAAAATAAAATATTCAAATTAATGGCTTTAATATTGCGGGATATCCACTTTAATTTTCTATAGTCTTAGTCGTAGAGGAAAAAACCTGTTCAGAAAATAAGTTGCCTTAAACACAAAAATTTTGAGCAGAGATGTTCTAAAAAGTTCTTGAATTGAGCACAAATTGACTCAAATTAACCACCTCACAGAAACGTATAAGTAGCTAGCTAGCTGATAGTCTATTCACACTGGCAGCAGCTTCGAAAAAACTGTCAAAGTTAAAGCTGCGAGTTTTTTTCCCATGGGAAATACATACTATATGCTGGGTGGTCACTCGAAAGTACGTAGCAATATTCAAGATGTTATAGATGTTATAGTTTCTGAGCGCTTTTGGCGATACTTTGCAACCATAATAAGTAGTAGTATTTGACATTTGTTTTTCGTAGCTTCGACAATGCTGCGCCCAGTGTGAACAGGCTGTTGGACAATGACGGAATACGTTGTTCTTTAAGTGCAAAGGTGGATTCGGTACCCCCGTCAAGTCCAAAACATTTTTTCTGTATTTTCTGAACGACTTAAATGAACAAAGTCGGATGGGGCAATTAGTGTCCTATAAACTGTAATTAATTTTATGATACCATTAAAATTTTTGTTACTCACTTTACCACTCGACTATCTGCCATCAGAAAATCTAGCGTCAAAATCATACCTAAAAATGTAAGCAGTTTGCATTTTGCCACTCAAGAAGCAGAAAGAGCAGTGGTAGAGCGGACATGACATTAACTTGAAGGAGAGCGTAGGTTAAAGTCGGCTCTTACCGACTTCGATATACCCGTTACTCATGGAAAAACATGTTTAACAGTGTTCCCGCGTTCCTTAGTGTGACCATCCGAAAAGTATGCAACATTTTTTAGGGTGGGAGGGGTGGTAGCGGGGGGGCTTGGTTCACTTTTTGCTTATAACTTGAGAACCGTTCATCCGATCTTTATTATTCTTTCGGCAAATCGATTCAATTTGCTAATTACTAACTATCTCTAGAGGGTACGATCTTTAAAACTGTCGGATATATAACTTTTTTCTAAATTGCAGATAAAAGAAGCATTTGTCCCATACATGTCAAACCTCTATCTCTTACCATCTCTGAGATCATATAGACAGACGGACAAGGCTAAATCGACTCTGCTGTTGATGCTGATCAAAAATATATATATAGTTTATATGGTCGGAATTTATTCTTTTTTTTTTTTAACAAAATTTTACTAATTTTGTTTAACCTTTTTTCTTTAAAAGTAAAAGTGAAAAATAGGTGTTACCACCCCCAAACGGCAAAGCCAAAAATCTCATAATATCTTTGGGTGTGTGTCTTCAAATTATTTACCCGAAAAAGAGGTAAAGGAGTAAAACGAAACGCAAGAAAGAGAATGGTTAATATTTTGTTTTTTTTTGTTTTTTTGCTTAGCTGCTGAAGGCGGGGGTGGATGGAGGGGGGAGTGTTAAAGTAATAAAAATTTATTATTAAAAATTAATATTTTGTTTTTATTTTTTGTAGATGGACCGGAGATCGAAAACCTTTAATTTTTTTTTTATTTTTTTTTTTATTTTTTTTTTTGTTTTTTTTTTTTTTTTTTGTTGTTTAGTGTTTTTTTTATATTTTTGTTTTTTTTTTTTTAAATTAAATTATTTTTTTAAATTTTTAAATTTAAAATATAAAAAAAAAAAATTTTGAGACAGCTAATCGATTCAAAGTTATTACTGAATTTCCATTACCTTTTAAACTCACCTCGTGTGTATTTTGTACACTCGTCATTTAGCTCTGCGAGTGGTTACCATTACGTGTACTGATTAAGGATTTCCGATTAAGTGCATTTAAATTCCATTTTGGTTTCTTATCATTCATTCAATAATCGTATTATTTTATAGCTCTGGCGTATTCCGGCAATTAATTGGAACTAAATTTTACTACAGTAAACAAACGATAAGACAATTGTAAATATATAGTCCAATCTTAATTTTGTATGTTTTCTTTTAAACACACACACATTAGGGTTGTTTCCGACTCTTAAGTCGACGGTGTACCTTCCGCTCCATTTTGCCTCATTTCGGTGTTTTTTGTCAGAAATTATTGTGCTTTCTGAATGAAAATTCGTTCGTTTGGTTAAGGTCAGGAGGGGTAACAACTAAAATATTAAATATCTTCGGAAGATTTTGATTAAAATCGAGACTGAGCTTACGGTCGCGTGGAATGAAATACTAATGCACAAAATATATTTTAAGCAAGAACAACTGCAATAAATTTCTGTGTGTAGCGAAAAGCGCTTGGGCCACTGCGAGCGAGGCGAGTGCCGACTACGCTAAGCAACTTTGTTGTTGCGTTCGAGTTTGCGAGAGACATCGTAGAGGGAGAAGAGAGACTTGTTGTTGCATGTCTGCACTCGCCAACAGCCAGGAAAGAAAGAGAGGAGAGCGCGCATATTAATTTGTTGTTGCTTTGTGAAGGCTTATGGCTCGCGTAAGTCGTATACGCGGCCGCTATTCCCTTGCGTGAATCAACAACAAATGCGTGGCTTGCGAAATGGGCATGGGCGCCCCTGCTTTAGAGTATAGTACAAGGCAACCAAACAGCGACAATCCACTCCACATACACCATTACCCAGACCTTGAATGAAAACGAGCTGCGTATTCAGATTTACCTACGAAGTCTAGGTGAGCTTTCCATGAGATTTTTTGGAACTAGCAACTGACTTAGAATAACATTGACCATTTATTGGAAATAATGCAATTAGTGCCGCGATCATAGGCTCTACACTAGGCTATTGAAAATAGCTTTCTTAAAGTCTGCTTATTCTCAATTTTGGTAGAAACTACGCATCCCGCAAAAAAGGAGCGTCTAAGCAAAAATTAAAATAATTCACTTCCTAGAATTGCTCCTTGAGGCTTGTTAATTACCTTCGAACTTGGTGCTCCATCAGCAGAATGATAAATCCAACGAAATACCAATTTTGATATTTAATAAGGGTTTTCTAGTTTGACGAAGCTTGTTTTCCAGCAGAGTCTTACCTATTTTGCTGGTATTACTTAGTCTGGACAGGCTGGTGAGTTTCACTAGGGAGTTCCGTTATGATTCGAACTTCTCAACATTCAGTACCCTGGCTACAACGAGGATAGGTTCCATGATCTTTAGTCAATCACAACGTGTTCAATCTAGTTTAGCGTCAATTACTCCTGGAAATTGCTGCCGTGATCCTGGCCTCAGCAAAGTACTGTAGTCCCTCTCTTCAGTGGGTTTTTTCAATGAAACCTTAATCTTTCGTAAAGATTTTGTTTCCTTAGGCTACCGTCCAATAATAACACAACTTTCTTACATTATAATCACAATTTTTTTGTTAAATTTTTAAATTTTTTATTAAAAATAAGGAAATGGCATATATCATAATAGTTTGGTTAGGATAGCTTAGCACTTGCTCTTACAGTCCGAGCCTTCACAGATGTCGCAAAGTTTGGATTCAATTTGATAATAGTCGGTTGCCTTCTTATTGGTATCATAATAGTCGTAGAGAACCACCGAAGCAGGCTTCTGGTTGGCCACCGCGTGGGTGCGGTAAGCCTCAATGGGTAGGCACTTGAGTTCACCCTTGGGCAGGCTCTCAAAGTAGACTACCACAACAGAGTCACCATTTTTGGTTTCCACCAACTGGAAGGGAGTACAGAAAGAGGATATTACACAAGTTTTTGAACCAATTAAGGAGTACACTTACCCTGACACGTTCAATTTCTTGAATATCCTTGAAA
Source organism: Lordiphosa stackelbergi (assembly GCA_018904235.1). Classification (NCBI taxonomy): domain Eukaryota; kingdom Metazoa; phylum Arthropoda; class Insecta; order Diptera; family Drosophilidae; genus Lordiphosa; species Lordiphosa stackelbergi. The sequence goes on from JAEIFU010000947.1 coordinate 28,496, forward strand.
CTCTCCTCATCGGCGGTGTAGCCAGAGGGTAGCGATACCTCCAGAATGGCCATGTTGGATGCCTTGGCCTTGCCCTCCTCCACATATTCCACGCAAACGCTCAACTCCAGCTTGGCTGGGGGAGATTCGGGTTTGACGATAGTTTCTATTTTAAAGCTAGGCTTGGGCTCCTTCTCCACAATGTTGTACTGATAGCTGATCTGGACTAGAGCGGCACCAGTGCCTTGAGCTTGGAACTCCAGAGATTTTGTGCCCTGAGGGAATTCCACAGTTTGCAGAAGCAAATCATTATCCTCGGTCACAGACAGTTTTTCGGTCTTCTCGCGAAGTCCTTTATTGGCCACAGTGACCTCCCATTTGGCTGCCTCATATCCTGTTTTTTGAGCGAACTTAATAAGAGCCTGTAGTCCGAGTACCGTGTCTTGGGTGGAGGCAAAGCCACCAAAGCTATTACGTTGGGCCACCAACCAACGGATGGTATTAAGTACCGTGTCGGGAGTCTCCTGATCAGTCTCCAGTAGCGTAAGCAAAGCGTACGAAGTGATTTCCACATCATGACTCCACACCCAACACCACCAGCGCCGACACAGTCCGGAAGAGGCACGCAGCTTCTCCTGATCTTCGGTCCACCAAGTGCGATCATCTTCCTGCTTGGCCAAGGACTTCAGCTCAGCTACGTGTTTCGCGGCCTCGGGAGATTTGGCCTTTTGCAAGGCATAGATGGCTATGGATTTGGGTAGCAATTCTTCCGATTCCTTCAAATTGGCATTGAGGTAGGCCACAGCCTTGTCTATGGCTGTCTGATTAAGCTGATCCTGCTCCAGAAGAGCCAACAAGGCATTGGCAGTCAAGGTGAGAGATGAACGCTGGGAGCCATAGAAGTATTCTCCAGTCTCCGTAAAGCTACCATTCTCTGCCTGACGTCCTACCAGGAATTCGTAGCCGCTTTGCAGCATTTTTTCGTCCAACTTGATAATGTCCTTGATCTGACTGAAGGAACGCAGGACATAGGAGGTCAGCCAGGTGGAACCATTGCGTTCGGGATCCTCCTCACGCCATTTGCCGGGTCCAAAGCTACTGTAGCTGCCATCATCGTGACGATAGTGCAGCATATGCTGATAGCCATCCTCCAGATTCCTCTTAATCCGGGTATCCAAGGCAGGCGTCAATTTCTTGATGCTCTTGAGGTAATCTCTCACCAAATAATTGGGCACCAATTTGGACATGGTCTGTTCGCCACAGCCGCTGGGCAAACGCAGCAGATTCTCCAGATTCTTAATCACGGGACCCAAGAGGTCACCAACCAAGCCAAATTCCACATGTTGCGAGTCGGGCACAATATCCTCCGGCAACTCCAGCTCAAAGTTATTCTTGTACTCTCCCTTATCCTTGAGATTGACAAAGAAGGCGCGATTCTGGTATTGGGTAACACCCTCGGGGATCACTTTCAGTGACTTGTGCACAGCATCGCCAGCCACTGGTGAAATGGCGGTGAACTTTCAGCAAAATGTTGCCGATTATCCTGGGACGTATGAGGAAGGACACGCCAGCTGCCTCATTGGCTCCCACACGTACAGTCTGGACACGTTTCTCTTCGCCTATGACCTCATTGGAGGCATCCACAAATTCATATTCATTGTCCTGATTATCCAGAGTTACCTCCACATCCAATTGCTTGGGCAGATAATTGAAGACCAAAGCTGGCACACTAATCACCTCGCCACGTTTCACCGAATAGGGCAGACGCACGGAGACAAAGAATGGTTGGAATGTCTTGATATTGGTCTTATCATTGGTCACACCCAAACCTTTCTCCGGATGCAGAGAGAAGCCGGTCAACACCCAATTGGTGATCGTATCGGGAATAGTTTTCACCCATTTGAATATCTCCGTTTGGGTATTCTCGATATCAGCAAAAATCCAAGTTTCGGCAAAGTTTTTGCGCACTGTAGGAGCGGCAGCACCAGCTCCTCCCACTGCTAAACCAGATTCCATTGGTGCAACGCCCAGAGGTCGAGTGCTATGCTCAGCGTTGTCCGATTGAATTGCCGTTTTTCGCATGGCGAAAGTAGTGAGTCCGCCCCCAAAGGCTTCTGTAAAGGGATGAAGTCAATTATTTGTAGAATGTGGCCTGAATTTCTTTTAGTGCTTTTGAAAATATATAATGATTTCATAAATGACTTATGTGTATTTATATCAGAGATTAAAACCGTAACCGAAACCGTAACCCTAAACCGCTAAAAACATTTTTAAATTTGTAACCGAAACCGTAACCGTAACCGAAAAAACATTTTTTCTTATAACCGTAACCCTATAACTTTTATTACCATAACCGGTTATCAGAACCGAAACAGAAACAAATACACGGGTTAATTTCGGTTTTCCTCTACTAGTAAAAATTTCGATAAACGTAAATCAGTGCCGGGATAATGTAGAGGACAGAGAAGTGTGCTTGTGTTAGTGAGCAAGAGAGCTCTCTTCACACTACAGCCTACAACTTTCATGCAATTCAGTGTTCACCGATTCACACAACCATAAGTTTGTCTCGCGTTTACATAAAAACATGAGTGACTTCGGCCCCTGGTAGCTATGGCTGGCTGGCTCTGGTCTAGACCTTTGCAAGCCAAATGGAGAGGACAGAAAAATATGCCCTTCTCTCTCTGACACTTTTATGTACGCACAATGAACAATTTACATGCATACATTGCGCCGCACTATTGCTGACGGCAACAAAGAAAAGAGAGCGAACGAGAAAGAGTGAGTGCAGCTAACCAAAATCTTTACCCTCCTCATCTTTCCATATACATATGTTTGTGATATTACACTGGATGCTGGCTAGTTTAGCCGATCCAAAAATGTACGACTTCGGCTCAAATTTGGCATCAGCTAATTCTGATTTTTTCTGTAACCTTAGGTTCTATCTGGATTCAATGTTTTAAATAATTTGAAATCGAGTTATGAGATATCCAAGTCGGTTCGAGAAATCCTTACTACATATTTCTTGATTCGAGACATAATGTGTCTTTATCTGCCGAGCAGAAAATTAACTGTCTTAAATGGTTGGACACGCTTTAATTTGATTGATTTGTTGTTCCAATTAAAAACAATCTGACATCTTCAATAAAAATATGGCTTGACAGAGGACACATTTGGAAAACTGAAACAATATTTCCAGATCTTTTAAAATTATCAAAAGTTTTGTGCTAGAGCAAGCACCCACCCAAATAAGTGTTAAGCGTTTGTTTTCAGGTGTAGAATTTGTAATGAATCCCCGCTTTTGTCTGCATGAATTGTAAAATTTATATTTCATACTAATAACCGTAACCGTAAACAAAACCCGAAACAGAATTAGTTTAATAACCGTAACCAGTGCCGTAACCGATATTCCACAACCGTAATATAACCGTAACCGGAAAAAAACTGCCAAAACTGTAACCGTAAAACAAACCGTGATTCGTGTCGGTTTTAATCTCTGATTTATATATTAAGCTTTGAACCCTGGTTGAACCCGAATCACGCCGAAACCGTAACCGAAATCCTTTTTTTTAAGTGACCGTAACCGTAACCGAAGCCGAAGTCGATGTGGATTTTATTTTGGTTAACCAAGCCCGATTCCTTTTCGGTTTTTAAAGTATTATGAAACAAAAAATATTTTAAGCATTTAATTTTGGTCTGTGGAACTCGCGAAAATGCATTTACTTGACTATCCACCAAGTCATACACTCATCACTAAGGAATGTGCCCATCAATAGCAAAACACATGCATACATTCTAGATCTAGGCAGCAGCAGAGACGTCAAAATTTCAGTCAATGAGTTTATCAAATTCAATCAACAATCTTTAAGGCTCTCTTTTTTCTGCCTGCGCTAGCTGACTTTTCGATTGCACCTTAATAAAGCCTTCAGAGTGCCGCGTTTAAAAACAAATCTTTGTCGCAAATATTTTAGATATGACAAAATCAAAAACGTTAGTCTGCGCGCTCTGTGTAATAAAGCACATACAAAGTAGTTCGATCTATCGGAATTTGAAAAAGTTTTGACTTGAAAATTTAAATTCCAGAAAACGAATCGAAAAAGGTAACAGAAGAATAAGCTGATGTTAACACGAGCTTAAACACAAAAGTGTCACATAAAATAGACCAAGTTGATTGAGTTATTTGAATAGCTTAAAAACAGTGGGCCAAATGGAAAAAACAATCTATTGGATTAAGAATTGAATTAAATGCGTTTCTTAATGGTAAAAGATTGAGTTCTAACCGATACACTCAAATGGGGGGAAGCAAATTCCTTTAAATACCCAGCAGTTCCTTGTACACGCGTTAGTGAAAAATTGGACGCAAAAACTTCTATAAAATGTATATTAAACCGGTTTGAAACCGTTAACCGAAACCGATTATTTTGTAACCGAATCGGAACCGGACTGATATAAAAACATGTACTAAAACAATTTAATTTTAATGACCGAAACCAATTATTGATTCTTTAAACTTTTTCTGTAGGATGTTAAATTGGTTTTAAAGGTTTCATGACCGGTTTCAAACCGGCTAAAAGTGGTTCAGGGACATAACTTAGAATTTTTTGAGGGTAGATTGGAAATATGGAGTTTAATACTTTCCTTATTAAAAACTTGTTCCGAATAAGTTTGGACGAGCTAAAATGTTAGTAGTAATTTTCAGCCAGTTCTAAACTTCAATATAAACGCTCTCATAAGAAACATATCCACACAAGTCAAAAGACCCAGGCGCTGCCGTGTGTACAGTTAGTCTGTTTATATTTATATTGCTGACACATTCGATAACATATCGATGGTAGATCGAGCCTTTTAGCGGAAAAAGACTAAATATTGTAACAGTGACTGTTGTCTCTGTTGTGAGAAAATACACATAAATAATGTTAACATTCAAAACATTAAATAAATGTATTTAAGAATGTGGAACAATGAAAGCCCACTATTCTGTTCATGAAGACATTTCAGTGTATCGATCCCAAAACTAATCGTGAACAGCTTGATCTTTTTTAACATATTTTCAATTGATCCTCGCCCGCCCCTTTCATAAAGCTTCTAAAGTAAAATCCAGATGAAATCTAAGATGCGGTGTCTAGAATTTTGTAGTGTCTTTCGATTTACTTACGTGGATAGGCAACTGGAGCGGTACGATTGTAGAAAAAGTTCGCATTAGTCATCGTCACTACACCGCTTCGTTCACCGGGATAGTAGGAGTAACCACCCTGCCAGGGTGTAGAGGTATCAAATCTGCCCAAACGCCAGTTGAACGACTCCTTATTCAAATCATTGTTGCTGCCCAGCAATAGAACGCTCTGATCGACAGCCAAAAGGCCCACAAATGATTTGGGTTCCGTTTTGATTTGCAGTTCCACATCGGCGCCAGGCTTAACCTCCTCGGGAGCGGTAATCTCAATTTTATTCTGCAGTTCAACATTCGCATGGAATGTCTCTTCGGCATAACGGAATTCGCCGGTTTCATCTACATAGTAGACATAGATGCGGCCATAGGGTGAGGTTAGGAAAGTGGGTTTCACAGTCATGTTATAGACCTTTTGGGGTTCGGAGAGAACGACACGTTCCGTATGCTGTACATTGCCACGTCCAATGATGTTGTACACAAAGTAAGAGAGTGGACGACTGGAGTTAAGGGTCACCGTGTACTCCTCCCCAATGGTCAATCTACAAAAGGAAAGGCTTAGAATGGAATTTGAAAAAAGAAACACTAAATTTAACTTACGTCCAGACATCCTTGGGTCTAATCACTTCAGCCCTGAACCATTCCTTTTCCTCTTCGTTGTCCGGATTTTCGATTTTCTTGGGCTCCCTATAGGGATAGGTGGTGTACAACTCCCGCTTTTCGCCATCATATTCCAGCTCAATGCTGTAGTAGCGTGTATAGTTCTCCATATCCGGCAGATCAGGCAGCGTAACCTTGAATGGGGCCAAGCTCGACTCATTCAAATGACTTTCGAACACGAACGTTTTCTTCTCAATTTCCGGCAATTTTGGTTGTTCCTCATTGTTAGAACCATAGTAGCCATAGGTATGACGTATGCCCTCCGTGAATTTGGCCTTCACCACTGATTTGGTGTCCTTCAGAAGAGTGCCATCGACCAGATTGATCTTGAAGATAATCTCGTGCTCCTTATCGGCCACAAATGAATAACATAAGGTGTAATCCTGACAGGACATCTCATAGCGATAGGGATACAGTTGTACACCGCCTGTTTCGTTCAGTTTAACTCCCGTAAACTCTTCTTCTAAGGTGGCTGTAATCTGTGCATATGAAGGAGATGTTTTGTATGGCAAATAGCTGGCAAATTCCTTCAAATTGAGATCAAACTTGGCCTTGCCATTAACCATATCGGCACTGGCAATCACCGAGTGTCCTGGATGTTCTTCTTGCACTGATTTACCATCTACAGTGCTCCAGGTTGTCGAATCATCCAAGTGTATGTTGACCAGAACTTTGCCATTGACGGGTTTGCCATAGGTGTAGCTGAAAATTGAATGCAGGAAGTGTGAGCTCAATGGTGCAAATTACGTTTTGTAGATAAACTTAAAATTTACTCTTTTATTAGTGAGTTTCTGTGACTAGCGCTATCTATTAATAAAACAGTTTACACTTTCTAATATTTAATAGATTTTTATCAAATATCGCGCATTTTTTTAAAATAAACATAAAACTAAAGTCCACATGTAAGACCGTTGTGAAACCTCAAACACAGTTAGAAAAATATGAAGAACTTTGTACTTGAATATATTTCAAACGGTGTCAATAGTACGGTAAGTACGAAAATACTTGATTCACGTAGAAAAACTTATTGGAAGTAAGATTTTTTCAATCCCAAAATTCTTGAATTAAGATAGTATTAAGTGGGTACATTTTGAACTATCAAAACAACTTTTTGATCATACTTTTAGGTTGTAATGGTCACACGTCAAAGCCGATAAACTCTTTAAATAAGTTTAATATATCTTCTGTTGATATCTAATAAATTATTGAATTTATATTTTATACAATACATTACATATACAATACATACACAATACGTTCTTGAAACAAAATTAAAGCACATACAAAATGTTCTCGGTTGAAGCCCATTAAGGTCTAAAGCTACTCAACAAGTTGGTTGTTTTCTGAAACGAGGTCATTGTATTTAATCAAATATGGCTGGGAAAATCAAGAGAAAATAATTAACCAAGGACCCAGTTAGTAGACCACAAATCTACTCTCACTGCATAAGCAGAGTGTTAGAACCAGGAGAAAATTTTAAGAACATCTTCGTTCTAAAATAAATCGCATTTTCTGTTGCATGCTGTTTGAAATTCGTATTGTAGGTCTAGATTGTTCTCAATTTAAGACATTTTGTTCTATAAGTACTAAAAGTCCTTGATTCAAAACAGCTTGTTCTTATTTCAAATTGAAAGATATGACAATGCGCAGTTAGAAAGCACTGGTAATGCGAGAACTCAATAGGGTCCCGTTCCAGGACAAACAACGGTAAATTATAATCGTACTCCAATAATTTATTCTCCTGTCCTGGTGGTTGTTGAGATATCATGGCAATATTGTGATCAGCGAAGAGCGATCCTTCAAAAATTACATCTTCAGATGTCGCACACTTGTGTTTAAAGGGAGAACAATATGTGTGCAGCATGACTATAAGCGACTGCCACTGTTTGACGATAGTCGTCATGCTGCAATCATGTTATTCTTTACTGTTTTTAAAAATAGCGGGCATTTGCAGCCAATCATATCCATGCTTTGCTATTAAGTGCGCCTTTTATGTTTGTTGAGTTGCCATGGTCCTTACAACTTTTTGCACAGTTTACAGTTAACAAAAACAACTTTTAAACATTGTGCCTTACATGTCCAGATCACAAGAAACAGTTATTCGCAAAATTGTGACTGAAGGCTAAAACAAAAATATCCCCAAAAAATATCACCAAAAAATATTCGATATCCGATATATCGCCTACGAAAAATATTCGATAATGATATTCTTCATTTTGGGCAAAAAATCGATATTTCGATGTATCGATAATATTTTCGACAACCCTAGTTAATATATTAGCGGTTTTTTACCATGGAGTTCTTTCAGCTTTTATTTGCGCTTATGCGCTTTATCCTTGCTAAATTTTCCTCTTGGTTAGGTGTGAAGTTTGTTTGGCAATTTTACTATTTTTGAACCTCTTTGGTAATTTTCAGCGATTTAATGATTTGTCCATCACGGAAAGTGGTTTTAAACATTCTTTACGATCTTCACTAAGTTCTTTACCATTGGTTATCCATGGTATTTATCGCAGTTCAATATTCACATAATCATGGTTATGTAGTTATGTGTGGTCGTTTGTGGTCTTGAAAAGCAGTTTCTTAAGCACTTAGCGGTTTAGATACCATCCCATAGCTGTGAACTGCGCTTATGCATTGATCATTGCATGATATACTTTCGTGTTGTATACGAAACCTGTTTGCTAATGTTAATAATGTTCATAGTGTTAACAGTGTTCTCAGTGTGATTTTCCTATCATATATGTAGATTAAGTTCCTTTCCTAATGCTAGCACTCACACTGGCTTTGTTAACGAATCGAAGTAGATCATCAACTCCCAATCAGACACTAGATAGTTTAGTAAAATGTCTCGCTTTGACAGTGTGAGCATTGATACTGTTGCCTGTAACACACGATTCATTTGAACTAGATAGAACAATTGTTTGTTTAGTGTGCACTCGTGCAGGGCTATATTTTCAATGTAACTAACAGTCGACTTTTGATTTTAGAATATATCGTACTTCATTTTAGAAAGTACAAAAACAAAATATACTTAAAATTTGAAGTACCAAACGGTAGAAATTCTATCCCCATCGATCTAGAACAAAGCTAGTCTTTTTTTCTAAGCGTACACTTAAAAAAAACTCTTGGCCAAAATGTCCAGATCCTATTGTTTACAATTTGAGTGCTTTGTTAGTAAAAGAATCGAAAAAGTTGTGCAAGTGCTCTAAAGTATTTTTTGAGATGATTCTTTTTTCTTTAGGTTCTGGAAGGCATTCCCCCCTGAAGGTTCTGCTCGTGAAACTCAAAAACTAGAGCCAATTCAGTATCATCCTTATACCTACAACTTAATGTAATACTAATCTGTTTTATATATGGATTTCTGACCCAACCTAAGACAACTCTTTTAGGCCCTACAATGATCCTACGTTGAAATTTCACTTACTTGGCTTTCACTACAATATTCATATCCCCATCCTTGACCGACACATGTTGTGTGTTGTCCATTTTAATGATATGCTTGGGTAAAACATATTTCTCCACCTCAAAGTACACGCGCTCATCTGCCGAAGATCCATGGAAGCCAAAACCACGTCCTTTAGCAAATGGAGTGATTCTGTTTCAAAAATAAAAAAAAGATTTAGTACAGAACCAGCAAAGCTACAAAAACTTGAATTAAGTCCTTACCGATTATGAGTCTCTCCAGCGCTATTCTGAACCAATAGACTCCAAGTGCCCAGGGTGGCGAATTCGGATAACTCAAATTTGCCCGTATAAACGCCGCTGGTGGTCTTAAAAGTGCTTCACCTCCTTAATGCGATTACGCTTGGAGTCCTCAAACCAAATGATGACATCATCTTCAGCAGTATCTGGTCGCAGATTTTCATCCAGGAAAATCACACGATAATTAATCGTATCTCCGGGCTTATATTTGCCCTTATCGGTTTGTATTTTGATGTAGGGCTTAAACTCATTCCAATTCAATTTGGTGGTATTTTTAAATTCCAAGCCCGAAACACCTTCGGCTGTCAGGTTATAGTCACCCGACTCTAAGGGAGGTAGCTTAAAGGTCAACTGTTTGAACTCATCGGCCTTGGCCAGTTCCACGGTTTGGGTTTCATTGTGGGAGGGTCCCGAGATGCCTATTTTAAGGGTAACCGGCTCCTTGGTATGATGCACGGCTACGGCCACATTATAATCACGATGCGAGTGTATTGTACCGGGGCCCACAATGGTGTATTGGCTATAAACAAAATACAAATAGTCATTAAATAGTTTCTATGAACAAACAAAACTGAGATTAGCTTAATTGCGTTTATTTTGAAACAGTTCGTTGCGTACAGTGCTTCACCTTTAACCCACAAACATTATCAATTTAAACACTTAAAATACTTATTTTTGTTTCTTTGGTGACAATTAATTATATTCATACGTAACGGTTAATCTTCTAAGAACCTGATCTGCTTCATCAACAAAACTTAAAATAAAAACCGGCTTTTTGGTTTACATAATATTTGGCACGTTTAAGGAAATTTAAAGCTCTTTACCATGTCTGTTGTGTTACGTTTACTATTGTAAAGCTACTTATCTCCGCAATGATTAGATCATTCTATTCTCGCTTTTAATTAGTCTAACAAATTCAATATTCAACTCATATTCTCCGTTTTAATTAATAATAATTACTCTGAATCATCAACAAATTGACAAGGCAAACAAAATCCATTAAACAGAAAGTTATCTCTACTACAATTGAGTTGACTTGAAAACTCAATTAGCATTTTAAAATCTTGAAATATGAGAGTCAAGTAGAGGAACACTGCCATGCTCAGGCCAATTATATAAAAAAATCCCGTTAAACATTGACTTTTGTGAAATATCTCATGTTTATGATGTTGCTAATTAAAGAGTACATATCAAGAAATTAGTCAAAAAGTGCAAAATATTTTACGTTAATTAATAAATAAACAAAAAATAAATACACCATTCATCACTTTTATACTGGTTAACAAGTTATTTTATGACATGAAACCGGTTCGTGCACCAACAAAAATTTGTATGATTCCTACATGTATAGAAATTTCAAACGATTTACGAACAAACTAAAATTTTTAAATGTCCTTGAACTGACTATTTTTTCATTGCTCTTTAAAAACTTAAGTGCAAGTCTTAAAAAGTAAACGATCACGACTTTTTTCAGTGCTTTTATCTATAAAGATGATATTATAATTAACCCCATATTATATTGTTTCCACAAGCATCTGACACAGTTTATTAGAATTTTTGTATGCAAAACAGTGCATTTCAAATTTAAAGAAGGTTTTATTCATAGATGGAATCTTCTTAATGAATTCGGCACCTTTCAATGCAAAGTAATTTTTCAGTTTACAAGCGGAATGTAGCACGGAGCCTTCTTTATACTGCATATTTGTTAGGCTGCCTTCACATTGTTCGACACATGACCCATGATATCTAGTAGGCCCGCATTTCCCCATGAAATTCTATGAATTTGACAAGCTATTCAAATTTAAAGCAGAACAAAAAGCAGGACTACTAGACTATCATGTGTCATGTGTCGAACAGTGTGAAGGCAGCCTAATGCTTGAACACACTTGATCTCTTAATCAGCTTCCAAAAACTACATTAATTATAGTGCACACTCTTGAGGGACTTTTTTATTTGACTTTTACGTGGGGGTCACGGAAATCTCTGGAGATTTTCGTATTAACGTTTGCATTTAACATTTAAATTGTATTACTTTATATATAAAACGACAAGTATATCGTCGTTTACTAGATGAGATGGTGCATGTTAAGCAATATAAAACCGATATACTTGGCTTTACTTAACTTCTGTCATCTGATCTACAAGGCAAGTAGTTTTAATTTTAAATGCAGGAGTTTGTACGAAAATCTCTACAGTTTTCTGAACCCCATTTATATTCTGCTGTAAAAATCAAGTTTAGTATAAGAAAACTAGAAGACCGTGCTCCACCTTTTGAATTATAACTATTTAACTTGATATGTGAAGTGGCAAATATATCTGCGATTACTAGAGCAGCGGTTTGTCTATCGACCTGCTGTGCGGGAGGCATCAAGCCCGCCTCGGACCATCTTATAAAAAGTTGTTTTTTATTTCTTAAGAAAAAGCTTTTTTACACATCCTGTCTCCTTCACCAGCTATTGGTGTCAGCTGTAAATTACCTTGCCATGCAAAAACTTCTCAAACTTTGCCGTTCAGATTCGGTGATAAACTGTAGTCTTACAACTTTTTATACCCTGTACCCATTGAAAATGGGTAAAAGGGGATCATGAAGTTGTGCAACTGTATGTAACAGGGAGAAGAAAACATTTCCGACCCTAAATAGTATTCATATTCTTGATCTGCATCAACAGCCGAGTCGATTTAGCCATGTCCGTGTGAACGCGTCGATCTCAGAGACTAAATTTTTGCATGAACAAAGGTGTATACCGTACCCTGATCGAGAAAATTAAATTACTAATCAAAATCAAAACGAGAAGGCCAAGCTAACTTCGTCTGTGCCGAATTTTGTATACCCTTGCAAATGTTTGAATATCTTAGAGTTTCAGAACGCCAGCATTAAAATTAACAATTTTTCTAAATAAAACCCATTTTCTGATCGATGGTTTCTATGGCAGCTATGAAATATAGTCATCCGCTTTTGACCAAAACTTGCAAATCTGTGTGAAAGCTTATAATTAATTATCGCTGAAGTGAGACACGTTTACATTAAAAACAAAAAAGTTTTTCTTACTAAAACCTACTTTTCGACCGATAGTTCCTATGACAGCTATAAGATATAGTCATCCGATTTTGACAAAAACTTTCAGATCTTTGTGAAAGCGTATAATATTAATAATCGCTGAAGTGGGAGATGTTAACATTAAAAACAAAAAAGTTTTTCTCACAAAGACCCACTTTTCGACCGATTGTTCCTCTGTCAGATATAAGATAAAGTCATCCGATCCGGTCGGTTCCGACATATTAGCAGTGTGCAGTAAAAAGAAGACTCTGTGCAAAATTTCAGCTCGATAGCTTTAAAACTGAGAGACTAGTTTGCGTAGAAACAGACAGACGGACAGACAGACGGACGGACAAAGCTCAATCGACTCAGCTCGTCACCCTGATCAAGATTATATAGTTTATAGGGTCGGAAATGAATATTTCTATGCGTTGCAAACTTCTGTGCAAAATTATAATACCCTTTGCAAGGGTATAAAGATGATATTTAATACACTTTCGTGATTTTGAACATGAAAACGTTATTCTTTTGAGTTGGTCCAAAGAAGTGTTTTGTGAGAAGCGTTTGGTTACAGATATATAAAATGGCTGAAAACAGTAAAGTGAAAATCCAAATGGATTATCAGGTCTGTTACGGTTTTCACTTTCGACAATAATTGTCGATTTCGAATTTGTTTCACATATGTGCTGTTGTATAAAATTGATTAGGTTAATCAGAGACAGATGGGCCGCGTGTGCCCAGCGGTTAGAGGGCTGCATTGCTGGGCGGGAGGTCGTGGGTTCGATCCCGCCTCGGAACATCAAATAAATATTTTTTCTATTGACGCCAGCTGTGAAGTAACTAGCTATGAAAAAGCAAGTTCTCAAACTTTGCCGTTCGGATTCGACGTTAAACTGTAGGTCCCTTTCTCTTGTGCGAAAAATTTAAAGCACACACGCCAAGAGATTGAGAGAAGGTTGGCTTGGCCCCTCTAAGGGCTGTATAGCCAATTTTACATTTACAATCAGATTAAAACGTTTTCATTTTAATTCATCGAGAAAAAAAGTAAGTACAAACCAAATGTTTGATATGGATTGCCTTGATTGTTAAATAGAAAAGACAGCATGTAATAAGTTCGAATTCATTTAGTAAAAAACTGGAACATGGCAGTATGAGATCTGAAAACTTTAAAAGACTATTCAGATAAAGCTATCAGAAGTAGCTTTTAAACTATGTGGGTCTGTAATCAATGGGGTTAGTTTCTAAGTTCGACGGTGATTTACGTATGAATTTTCGCATTTAAAATCCAAATCACCCAATTGTGTGACAAATATATCGTCAGTCACTAGATCTGGTCTAGAAATTTTGTTGACTGGAACCAAAGATTTATAGAAATTATACTAATAGATGACGATATGTGACGAAAAAAACGAATGTTCTTGGAAGCTGAGATTGGATCCCAATAAAAAGTTTGTATGATATGCGGTATCTATATATATATGTATGTAGTGTCTTTGCTTTAACCCAACTGCTCAAAGCCAAATTCAAATTTTCTTTCGACTTGATCTGGTCCTAGCCAGTATAGAAAAATTATAAGTTTGATTAATTGGTTGTTTTTCGAAATAACAAAATAATTTAGACAGCTCTCTCGCAGCAAAACAGCTCGCATTTTCATTATTTGTTTCTTTCTAAGGCCGATTTCCAGAGCGCACGAAAATATATTTTAATGTGGAAATTCGCATTGAATAGAAACACTTTTTTGAACTATTGTGAAATCTTAAAGCTATTGCACAGCAGTAAGAATGATGTATTGCATCGAAATAAACTTGTATGTCATATGAAATCCAGTCTTAAACAAATATCAAACGTGCAGATATTTTGTTTTTAAATGGAAAAAGTTTTGGGCTAAAATCTTACACGGATATGGGTGAATTTACCAATTTGTTTTATGTGTGTAAAATTGTTCCTTTCCCTGAACTCTATCACATTGTTCAATTATTCGGTTGTTCAATTGTTCAGTGATTCATGGTGACCTTTAACGATCTTTCGACCTAAATTTTTAATTTTTTGTTGGGGTTAAAACACAAAAAATATTTTTGATTTTACAGACGAAATTGCTAAGCCGATCTCTTGTGTGATTTTTGAATTTCCGCACTGAAGAAATTCCAATCGAATGGCAAAGTCTTAAAAGCTCTTTTGTGTGTAATAGTTATAAAGAAAAACTATTTTATAAGTTGTTCCGAGCGAGTAGAACCACTCCCACAGCCCGCTGCACCTCAATGGACCTTTGAACCCCCCTTTGGTTTTTTCGGACAGGTGCACCATCTAGGTGGTCCCACAGCGACATTTTGTCTTTTTGTAAGCTGCTTAGAAATGTTCTATATATCCTCTTTAGCTAGTTGCTTTTCACATTCCGAATATACTAAAACTCGAAGCAAAGAACAACTGAAAGACTAAACAAAAAAGAAACATTTGAGGAATAACATGTTATCTTGCTTAGTTCACTCACTCGTTAATAACACAAGCCTAAACTGCACTATGATGTATTTCTAGTAGGATGTTAAAGTCTTTACATCTCTGTGTCCTCGGTTCAATGAGAAATGGCAATCAAATTTAATACAGAGAATGTATTTCACAAATATTAAACAATTAAGCTTAATAATAGCACTCAGTATAAGTCCAAAACCCATCAAAATCCCCATTAAAAACACAACAAATTGCTAAAAACTACAAACCTAAAAACTCATCTCATCATAAAATTACCTTGAATCTACCAACCCTAGCTACACGTATGCAAATACACGCCTGCTTAATTGATTATTATACCTACATATATCTGAAACGTAAAGGTACATAAATATGTATGTGGATTTAGACTTACCCCTCGCCTTTTACCGGTTCCACCATGATTTGGAGCAGCGCCAAACTCAGTAGAGCGATGACAGCAAAAGCGTCTGCGCGACGCATTTTGTTAGTTCGTAGAGGAGAAAAAATAAACAAAACAAAAAAAAAATCAACTTTGGTTACAGATTTAAAATGTATTATTTATAGAAATTGGAAAATGATATTCCAAGCGTGGCCACAACCAACGGGGCTCAGAGCTGAGCGGCGACTGGTTAAATGGGACTCGGACTCGGGGATGTGTTATAAAAAATCAGTGCTGAGCCGAATCCGAGCCCCGATCTAGCGCTGACTGAGGCAGAGGCAGCAGCGTCGTAAAAAATAATAAACAAATATATATAATGGGTGTGTATATATGTATAAAAATATACATATAAAACCAAAAACAAACTAAAATTAAAACAAAAACGAAAAACAATAAGCACAATTAAATTTTGTTTATTTTTATTTTTTTTTTGCCGGTAATCAAAGACTTGAATCCAAAACTATTTTGGCTAGTTGTTTTTAATTATTTTTTTGTGTTTGTGTAAAATGGGAACTTAATAGAATAAACATAACATCACCGCGATTTAGAAGGTATTTGTTGTAATATCTATTGCGTCGTGGGCTTAGGTAAATAACGGGCATGGTTGGAAAAAACCTTTGATTTAGTAAGCCGTTGACCGTTGAAAGTAAGAACAGTTTAAAGAATATTAATCAAACTTAACTAGAGCCTCACATTCAGATGTAAAGCTTTCAGCTAAGAATCGATAGAATTATAATTCGATTTAATTTGTATTTAGGGTTTATTATTTTTTTTTTTTTTTAAAAAACGCAATCATGATTGTATTTTTCGTGATTGTGTTAGATGTGAATCTAACAAAGAAATAGTTTGTTAGAATTGCTTGTTTATGATTTGTTATCGATAGCACACATATGTCAGAAGTAAACAAACAAGCAATTTTGAGAAGCCAAATGCAAAATGAATGTGGAAACCTCTTTGTTTTTAATAAATGAAATGGCAGAGGATGTGGTTTCGCCAGTAGCTCACGGAAATTCGTGCAAGGCTCTGAAGGCTCCACTGGTTATTGCGGAGGAGGAGGGAATCTTAAAAGCCGCCACTCCAAAAAGGAGAACATGGACACCTCATCACGGTTTGTCAAGGCACTACCATTCAGCTCCTCCCAGAGAAGAGCTTGATAGGGATGCCCTTATCCTCATACAAGATAATCACAAGGAATGCAACACGGCGCCTGGTTACGGAACGATGGAATAACCTTCCGGCATGCGCTGTAGCTAGGGTCACGTGGTCCTCGTTTAACCTGAAAGGGAAAACATCTTACTTCTGGTCTGGGCCGTAGCGGGTCACTGCCTTATTAGCAGGCATGCAGTGGGCTTGGGCGTCGATCACAGCGATTTCTTTAGTAGAACAGGAGGAGACATTACTTCATCTTTTTTGCCATTGTCCAGCTCTTAGTAGAAGTAAACTCAAATCTTTTGGTCGCACTACTAGTTCTGACAGTACCAAAATTTAGAATGAACAAATTAAAGGATTATTTCATTATGTCCGGTGCATCGTTAAGGACTCATAGCTAGAGATGGGATCGCGACGGGATTCCAGCGGGACCCGAGAGAAAAAGGGAATCAGGCGCGACGATATTGAATTAAAATTTGTTGGTCGGGATCGGGACGGGACAGCCGTGGTCGGGATCGTGGCGGGACGGGAACGAATTGTCCTTATTCGGCCATCTCTGCTCTTAGCCCATTGCCACTCTATTAAAATTATCATTTTTAGACCCTTCTTTGTGTGGATTAGAGTCCTTCTTAATGGTTAATGTATGTTTCGACAAAGGGAAAAGATTTGGCCATCGGATATTCGATTTTATGTGCACATTCTCGCCGGGGCCGGGCGTACAACAAACATTAAATGGCTAACAAAGTCTTAAGGAAAATTCAAGGGGAATTCCAGGAGCAGTTGGTGCTAGTGACGACGGTCATAGATATTTAGTAGTCAGTTCTTAATTATATTAAGCTGTTTGTTGTCAAAATTCAAACCTTCCGCCAACAAAAATATATCGATAACTTTGTTGCCTAAAAATTCTATCAAACTCGTTCACCAGCAGACTAACACTTTTTTTTTGATTGATGATTTTTGTTAGATGATTGGTGTATGCTGGTGAACACGCCCATATCTGTTATGCTGATCTTAATCCTGGGGTCGAAATGATTCTCTCCTTACATACTTTTTTTCAGTATAAAAACACAAACAATTACTTTTTTAAATTGACTGATTCAACATGGCCCACTAGCAAATGTTTCTCAGGCACGGAAATAGTTTTCACTTATGGTCTACTGAAGAAGTAAGATCCGAAGCGATAGCATATTATCCTTATTGAGTGAATAGAGAGTTTATCCTAAGTATTACTAAACTAAACTATAACCGGTCTTTGAGAAATTGGAATATAGATAGCTTAAAATTGTACTCTTATTCTGCTGCCACGTCGGATTCTTCTTTCATTTCCTTATATTTCCTATATTTTTCTTCCTTGACTTTTGAATTTGTAGTACTTGTAACATTGGCTTGATGGAAAGTGATTTTAATGACCATCCATGAATCGAATTCTTATATTGAAACGCTTTACATTTTATTTGAAAGGAATTTCACAGTTGGTAGTTTAGATTATGCATTCCAAATTTATGTATAACAGACAATTACTAATTTAAAAGATGTACATACTCAAAGATTCCAATCCATCAAATAATTCTTGCTTTAAAAAAAAACATTTTCGCATGTTTTCGAAATAATTATGCCCAGAATTTCATCATCAGTTTCTATCTAAACTGTGAATGATTCAAGGAACACATACAAAAATTTCACAAGTATTTGTAAAACAATTAAAAGTGAAAAATGTTTTGCCGCCCGGCATTATCTTCGATTCTGTATGGGCAACTAGCGCATTATTGGACGGATATATTTAGTACTCTGTGTCATTGTCACAATCCATTTGATGGTCATAATAAAATGTCATGCAAATGTCCAATTAAGTTAGGGTTTTTTAACCAGTTATTAACACTTTAAATTGCCACTAACAACTGTCGCTTCGTGTACGTTTAAAATTTAGTTTTTATCTCTTTTCACTGGGGTTTTCTTTTGTTTTGTCCCTTAATGACGTCAGTCGGTCACGTAGTATGTACACCAGACGAATCATTAAAATTATTTACGTACCTTGGCAATGGGGGCCGAACTTTTGTGGGAATTCCAACCAATAATTTCCCGAGAAACTCAAAAATCAGATTTGCTGTTTGTCTGTTAAATTAAGAATTCTTTTATTTTTGTTTGTGACTTGTTGATGAGTAATGCCAACACAACCAGCCGGCGTACGATACGAAATACAGCGGTCGACTGACTAGGTGAGGTTTATATGGTGTCTCTCTTTTTGTTTATCGCTCTCCCATCAGCTGTTTTCCATTTGTTTGGTCTTTTTTTTTAGGGAGGCGGTCACCTCTCTTCAATGACGTCACCATTTGTGTATTTCATGTGCCGATGCAAAAGAGATGAGTTACTAAATAACTAAAATAAATAAATGTATAAGTAAAAGAAATAAAAGGCAATATTTCGCTAAACCGGATTGCTTTGTATTGTGGTAATCCCCTGATATATATGTGTATGTATGTAAGTGTACCGTGACACAAGGTATTTTAGTTTATCAGGCAGGTTGGACAGAATTGATAAGATTGACAAATGAATATTTTTGTTATGAGTTTTAGCAAAGATTTATGGATTTATTATACGACACCCCGAAAATTTTATTTTCGACCCTCGTAGAAGAATGTGAAAGCATAATACAACGAAATCAAGTATGCAGAATGAAAGCTTAATGAATTCTGCTTAAAATCTGATATTCTTATCTCTGATTGCATCTTGCGTTTTCAAGTAGCGGTTAAAAAAGCAAAAAAAGTTAGATTTTTGTCATGTCTGCAAGTGTATCAAAATTATACGACACTTGTCAATTTGTTGGATTTGGTTAATTATTTATTCTTATAATGGTACATAAGCAATAGTTAATAATTAATAGAGCCACCTTGAGCCTTTGCCACCTCGAAAAGTCTCTTAGGCACCGAACTCACTAAATTTGTAAGTAAATTTTGGTCCAAAAGAGACCATTGAGCCAAAATTTCGCTTATGAGGCTTTCGACTTTATCAAATTTGTTGTTATTGGCGTAAACTCGACTGGCTAAGATAGCCCAAATGTTCTCAATCGAGTTTAGGTCAGGGGAGCACGCTGGCCAATCCAAAATATTTATATGGTGATCATTTAAGAAGCGCTGGGTCTCTCTGCTCTTGTAAAAAGATGCATTATCTTGCATAAAAACAAGATCTCTTTCCATATTTTCTTCCAAAAATAGCAGAAGACGATCCTCCAATACCTTTTTGTATTCTCCACTGTTCATCCTGGAGCTTGTGAAGCACAGATCAAGCGTTCCAGACGCATGAAAGGCTCCCCAAACCATTGCAGATCCGCCTCCGAAATTGCGTTTGGAAAACATAAGTGGATCCTTACGCAAATCTCTCCAATAGTGCCGAAACCCATCTGGGCCATCAAGATTAAATTATTTTTCATCAGAAAAAATGATCTAAATGAATAATATTGAACACAGCTGTATGAACAAAATAAAGTTAAAATTTCATAACGAGGACCAGTTTCTCTCCAAGTTTTTTTTCCACAAATTGAAGTCGTGCTGTTTTGTGGTGCGGCTTCAGGAACGGAGCCTTCTTTAAGACTCCTCTGACAATGCACTCCGATGATTGCAGCGTCCGCCAAACAATCATCAGTGAAACAGGCGTACTGCAACATGCGGCAAGTGTGGAGCACGAAGCTATCGAATTGCTAGCTTTAAGTATTATGCTACTTTTTCGCGGTCAAACAACTTGGGTTTTCTTCCAGAGCTATGCTTCACTCCATATTCATCCGGATTGTTCAAAAATTTGGTGATAACACAACGTGTTCAACCGATTTTCCGCGATATTTCACTTACATTAAAGCCAACATCGTTGTAGGCTCTTATCCTTCCCTTTTCCTCGTCGGATAACAAACGCCCACGCGGCATTTTATTACAAATTCATTAAATTGTTAGCAGATATATAAAAAAATTTTATTGAAACCAAATCTTTATCTCCAGCCGCAATATTTGAAATATGTCGTATAATTTTGATACACTTGCAGACATGACAAAAATCGAACTTTTTTGCTTTTTTAGCCGCTACTTGAAAACGCGAGATGCAATCAGAGATAAGAATGTCAGATTTTAAGCAGAATTCATTAAGCTTTCATTCTGCATACTTGATTTCGTTGTATTATGCTTTCCCATTCTCCTACGAGGGTCGAAACTAAAATTTTCATAGTGTCGTATAATTTTGGGCAGGATAAATCTAAAAACCAACCAGGCGTATATACGTATATGTACGTTATCAGTAAATTTTATTAATATAATGTGTCCCAAAGGAAAAATAACATTTAATAACCATATATTAAATTGATTAAACAATATCAAAAATCATTAAATATTAAGTGTATTAATTGTGAGGTTTGGAACTTGATATATTTAATTGCATCGCTTATCGCGTAGGTCTTTAGCTAGAGATGGGGGTGGCATAGCCGATTTTATTCATAGCCCGATACACATATTTGATTCAATCCCATTCCGTACCGATATCGATCTTAGTTTAAAATTCAATTCCGACCTCAAATAAGTTCGAGTTCTTCAGGACTTTCACGCCAGTTCTAAACTCCAAAAATCGATTTTCTAATCCAGGTGGCTTAATAAGTGGCTTAATCAGTATCCAATTAATCCCTGCGGTCGGGCAATTTGGAAGGTTCCATCAACGGTGTTTTGCAGTGAAGGAACGCACAGTCGAGAAGGTGACATGCCTTAAAGCTCACGGACATACTTTGAAATAAAACTCAAAACTTTTTTGGGCCTTATCCGTCCGGACATTAAGTCAATGGGCGTCCGTATTTGGATTTGAATTTTTTGACCACAAAAACAACACGTGATATACAAGTTATATTCTATCTCTTGTTAAATAAAAAACAGCGAATGTGAGTTACACCACAGAAAAATTTTTTATAGCTATATCCAGCCTCTAATAATAACGCGAATTGGAGGAGCATGGAATGCGGTTTTATGTTTACATATAATCCGACCTCGAGGGAAAGTTCTGAAATATTCCTATGGCTGTAGGGCAAGGGTGCCCAAGCCCATTCCGCAAGCCACGAATTCGTTGTTGTTAAACCCAAAGGAATAACTGGTGCGTATTCGGTCCTCGGGTTTCTCTTTCTATTTCTTGTAGTTGTTTTTGCTTGAGATATATTTGGTTCATTTGCATTTTTATTCACGCGGCTGTAAACTCATTCTGGGCATCCCTGATGTAGGCAACACAACCTAACAACTACACATATCGCCATTAGTATCCCAAACACAATTAATTTTCGTTAGATTTGAAGATTCTAGGCTTTATTTTGAAAAAATGGTTACATAATTCTTTATTGAGGATACTCCTCATTGCGAGTATCAAATTCCCATTGATGAGACTCATTTTTGAGGCTAATTTTTTTATAATTTTTGGCAGATGCGTGCTTCGCGAAGGCTATGTTTCTAAAGCCTGGTAACTTTTTATACCCTTGGAGAGGGTATATTAAAATTGTCCGGATGTTTGTAACGCATAGAAGGAAGCATCTCCGACCACATAAAGTATATATATTCTTGATCAGCATGACGAGCTGAGTTGATATAGACATGCCTGTCCGTCTGTCCGTCTGTTTCTATGCTATCTCCTCCGTCAAAGCTATCGTAACCAAACTTTGAACGAAGTCTTTTGGTACAAATACGCTGCACATTTGTGGACCGGCATCGGATACTATAGATATATATAACGATAGTTTTAGTGAGAAAACTTTTTGTTTTCAATGAAAGTGGCTCGTAATTATCAGTTCTTTATGCTTTCACATAATTTTACAAGTTTTATGAAATCGGACCTATGTTGCCTAAATGGTCTGAAAAAAGTCTTGTGAGAAAACTTTTTTGTTTTCACTAGGCTTTGTACAGATCAATATTATATACTACCACACAGTTCGGCAATTTTGATCCAAATCTGATCACAGCCTTGAACGTCGTGAAGTGTTCTGTATTTTGTTTTCAAGGTAGCGTCTTTATACTTTCAAGATAGTAATGTTATCTGTTTCAACACAATTTTGGAGAATTTGATCAAAATCGGATGAATATATCGTCCATATAACAAACTGGCATTATATATCATGCTCCAAGGGTATATTATATAAACTTCGGTAGAGCCGAAGTTAGCTTAAATTTATTTTTAAACTTATTTTGTGTTATTTTAGGTACGAAATTGTGTATTCGGTTAATTTAATTTACAAATGGATGCAGGTAAAAGTGTTATTGAAGAAACGGACTTAAACAACACTTTTTCCATCTTTTTCCGACCGGGAAAATTAAGGTCCTGCTTTGGCCGGCCAAAGCTTGTTTCTTGCCATTCTCATTAATCTTTTTCGTTGTCCGATACTGTCCGACGAAATTTTTTTTCCTCAGATGTTATTTATATTTTTTAGGTTTTAGTTTTGTATGGGATCTACATTCATCTAATAATTGACCTATCTTTACGAAACTCGACCAGAGTGTTAGGCCTCACTTAAAATAAGAGTGTACCAAAAACTGTCCAAATAGGACAAGTTGTAGGAGTATTCCCTTAAGTCAGCCCTATCCCCACTGATTGGAAAAATATTGCCAGAAATGAAATCAGAGCACCCACAAAGTCCCGAATACTGATTTCGACACGTCTAAAGCCAAATACAAAGACGTTATTTATTTCTGCGGGTCAGTTTTCTATTCTGTTCCAGTGTGCGGTGTGGCTATCATTAGCCTCTAATTTCACAATTTATGGGATCCGTTCAAACAAGGAAGCTAACTTCGGCTCCACCGAAGTTTATATACTCTGACTGAATATGCCTGCCAGTTTTTGCGGCTGCGATATATTCATCGATCATGATCAAAATCTCCAAAATTGTATTGACACTGATAATATTATGAAGTACAAAAAAAGTATTTCACGCCTTTTTATTTTCTATGGCAGCTAAACTTTTAGTATCCGATCGCCGGTTCCGACAAATTAGCAGCGTATTTATACCAAAAGACTTTGTGCAAAGTTTGGTTGATAGCTTTAAAACTGGGAAATAGCATAAAACAGACGGACAGACGGACTCTAATAAACTCACTTCATCTGATAAGAATATATAACTTTATGTGGTCGGAGATGCTTCCTTCTTACGTTACAAAACTCATTAATAAACCTCATCAAGGGTATGAAAATGGTTGACCATCTGTAATAGACTTTAAGATCGACGCGATCTTGCAGATTGACGGACTTCACGATTTATTAACCTTTGAAGCTGATAAACTGATATCTGCATATTACGTAATTTGCAAAACTACAACAGTGAATAATCTGGTTAACCACAGGAGACCGTGATCCTGACCTCAGCGAAGTCCAGTAGTCCCTCTCCACATTTGTTTTTTCCATGAAACCTTAATCTTTCGTAAAGATATTTTTACCAATAATAACACAACTTTCGAACATTATCATCACAATGTATTTTAATTTTTTATTAAAAATAAGGAAATGACATATATCATAATAGTTTGGTTGGGATAACTTAGCACTTGCTCTTACAGTCCGACCCTTCACAGATGTCGCAAAGTTTGGATTTAATTTGATAATAGTCGGTTGCCTTCTTATTGGTATCATAATAGTCGTAGAGAACCACCGAAGCAGGCTTCTGGTTGGCCACCGCGTGGGTACGGTAAGCCTCAATGGGTAGGCACTTGAGTTCACCCTTGGGCAGGCTCTCAAAGTAGACTACCACAACAGAGTCACCATTTTTGGTTTCCACCAACTAGAAGGGAGGATATTACACAAGTTTTTAAACCAACTAAGGAGCACACTTACCCTGACACGTTCAATTTCTTGAATATCCTTGAAACTCTCCTCATCGGCGGTGTAGCCAGAGGGTAGCGATACCTCCAGAATGGCCATGTTGGATGCCTTGGCCTTGCCCTCCTCCACATATTCCACGCACACGCTCAACTCCAGCTTGGCTGGTGGAGATTCGGGTTTGACGATAGTTTCTATTTTAAAGCTAGGCTTGGGCTCCTTCTCCACAATGTTGTACTGATAGCTGATCTGGACTAGAGCTGCACCAGTGCCTTGAGCTTGGAACTCCAGAGATTTTGTGCCCTGAGGGAATTCCACAGTTTGCAGGAGCAAATCATTATCCTCGGTGACAGACAGTTTTTCAGTCTTTTCGCGATGTCCTTTATTGGCCACAGTAACCTCTCCTTTGGCTGCCACATATCCTGTTTTTTGAGCGAACTTAATGAGAGCCTGTAGTCCGAGTACCGTGTCCTGGGTGGAGGCAAAGCCACCAAAGCTATTACGTTGGGCCACCAACCAGCGGATGGTATTGAGTACCGTGTCGGGAGTCTCCTGATCAGTCTCCAGTAGGGTGAGCAAGGCGTAGGAAGTGATTTCCACATCATGACTCCACACCCAACACCACCAGCGCCGACACAGTCCGGAAGAGGCACGCAGCTTCTCCTGATCTTCGGTCCACCAAGTGCGATCATCTTCCTGCTTGGCCAGGGATTTCAGCTCAGCTACGTGTTTCGCTGCCTCGGGAGATTTGGCCTTTTGCAAGGCATAGATGGCTATGGATTTGGGTAGCAATTCTTCCGATTCCTTCAAATTGGCATTGAGGTAGGCCACAGCCTTGTCTATGGCTGTCTGATTAAGCTGATCCTGCTCCAGAAGAGCCAACAAGGCATTGGCAGTCAAGGTGAGAGATGAACGCTGGGAGCCATAGAAGTATTCTCCAGTCTCCGTAAAGCTACCATTCTCTGCCTGACGTCCTACCAGGAATTCGTAGCCGCTTTGCAGCATTTTTTCGTCCAACTTGATAATGTCCTTGATCTGACTGAAGGAACGCAGGACATAGGAGGTCAGCCAGGTGGAACCATTGCGTTCAGGATCCTCCTCACGCCATTTGCCGGGACCGAAGCTACTGTAGCTGCCGTCATCGTGACGATAGTGCAGCATATGCTGATAGCCATCCTCCAGATTCCTCTTAATCCGGGTATCCAAGGCAGGCGTCAATTTCTTGATGCTCTTGAGGTAATCTCTCACCAAATAATTGGGCACCAATTTGGACATGGTCTGTTCGCCACAGCCGCTGGGCAAACGCAGCAGATTCTCCAGATTCTTAATCACGGGACCCAAGAGGTCACCAACCAAGCCAAATTCCACATGTTGCGAGTCGGGCACAATATCCTCCGGCAACTCCAGCTCAAAGTTATTCTTGTACTCTCCCTTATCCTTGAGATTGACAAAGAAGGCGCGATTCTGGTATTGGGTAACACCCTCGGGTATTACTTTGAGTGACTTGTGCACAGCATCGCCAGCCACTGGGGAAATGGCGGTGAACTTCAGCAAAATGTTGCCGATTATCCTGGGCCGTATGAGGAAGGACACGCCAGCTGCCTCATTGGCTCCCACACGTACAGTCTGGACACGTTTCTCTTCGCCTATGACCTCATTGGAGGCATCCACAAATTCATATTCATTGTCCTGATTATCCAGAGTTACCTCCACATCCAATTGCTTGGGCAGATAATTGAAGACCAAAGCTGGCACACTAATCACCTCGCCACGTTTCACCGAATAGGGCAGACGCACGGAGACAAAGAATGGTTGGAATGTCTTGATATTGGTCTTATCATTGGTCACACCCAAACCTTTCTCGGGATGCAGAGAGAAGCCGGTCAACACCCAATTGGTGATCGTATCGGGAATGGTTTTCACCCATTTGAATATCTCCGTTTGGGTATTCTCGATATCAGCAAAAATCCAAGTTTCGGCAAAGTTTCTACGTACTTTAGGAGCAGTAGCGCCAGCTCTTCCAGCTATTCCAGATGTAGGAACAGCAGCACCAAAACTGTCATGCCGTCGAGTGTTCCCAGAGTCTGGGTCGTCTTCATATAATTGATTTGAGTATTCTTCTGTAAAGAGATAAAGTCAAAAATGAATTAAAAATGAATCTTTTAGTGCTATCGGAAATATATTAAAATCTCATATAGACCTGCTAATATTTATGACAAATATTAAAATTTTTTCTGTAGGTTGGTATTATGGATTTACTTGTTCAGGTATATAGGTCATAGCCGTGTCTCAAAAATTCTTCAAGCTATGAACGTTAATGATGCTGTATAGGTGGGTAATTTGAAGTTGAATATTTTTTGGTTCCGAAACTGCCAGCTGAGCCGGTTCAAATGTGGTTCGAGTTCATCTAGCTATGAACTTGAAATTTGGTCTGTATGTTGCTTATGTGGAGGGATATAAAGACGATAGTTGCAACAAAAACAACAACAAAATAGTTTTGGCAAAAATTGAAAACAAACTTGATCTGCCAGCATGTACAAGAGGTTTATGTCCCTTACATGTCAAACTCCTATCTCTTACCATCTGTGAGATCTCTTCGTTATTATCGATATCTCGATTCGGTTGTGTGATGCTGATCAAAATATATACATAATTGATTTTACTTACGTGGATTGATAACTGGAGCGGTACGATTGTAGAAAAAGTTCGCATTGGTCATGGTCACTACACCGCTTCGTTTACCGGGATAGTAGGAGTAACCACCCTGCCAGGGTGTAGAGGTATCAAATCTGCCCAAACGCCAGTTGAACGACTCCTTATTCAAATCATTGTTGCTGCCCAGCAATAGAACGCTCTGATCGACTGCCAAAAGGCCCACAAATGATTTGGGTTCCGTTTTGATTTGCAGTTCCACATCGGCGCCAGGCTTAACCTCCTCGGGACCGGTAATCTCAATTTTATTCTGCAGTTCAACATTCACATCGAATTGCTCTTCGGCATAACGGAATTCGCCGGTTTCATCTACATAGTAGACATAGATGCGGCCATAGGGTGAGGTTAGGAAAGTGGGTTTCACAGTCATGTTATAGATCTTCTGGGGTTCGGAGAGAACGACACGTTCCGTATGCTGTACATTGCCACGTCCAATGATGTTGTACACAAAGTAAGAGAGTGGACGACTGGAGTTAAGGGTCACCGTGTACTCCTCCCCAATGGTCAATCTACAAAAGGAAAGGCTTAGAATAGAATTTGAAAAACAAAAATCTTAATTTAACTTACGTCCAGACATCCTTGGGTCTAATCACTTCAGCCCTGAACCATTCCTTTTCCGTTTTTACTTCGTTGGTGGGTTTATCGATTGTCTTGGGCTTCCTATAGGGATAAGTGTTGTACAACCCCCGCTTTTCGCCATCATATTCCAGCTCAATGGTGTAGTAGCGTGTATAGTTCTCCATATCCGGCAGATCAGGCAGCGTAACCTTGAATGGGGCCAAGCTCGACTCATTCAAATGACTTTCGAACACGAACGTTTTCTTCTCAATTTCCGGCAATTTTGGTTGTTCCTCATTGTTAGAACCATAGTAGCCATAGTTATGACTTATGCCCTCCGTGTATTTGGCCTTCACCACTGATTTGGTGTCCTTCAGAAGAGTGCCATCGACCAAATTGATCTTGAAGCTAATCTCGTGCTCCTTATCGGCAACAAATGAATAACATTCGGGGTAATCCTGACAGGACATCGCATAGCGATAGGGATACAGCCTTACACTGCCTGTTACTTTACGCTTAACTCCCGTAGACTCTTCCTCCAAGGTGGCTGTAATCTGTGCATATGATGGAGATGTTTTGTGAGGCAAATAGCTGGCGAATTCCTTCAAATTGAGATCAAACTTGGCTTTGCCATTAACCATGTCGGCTCTGGCAATAACCGAATGTCCTGGGTGTTTTTTCTGCACTGATTTTCCATCTACAGTGTTCCAGATAGTTGAATCATCCAAGTGTATGTTGACCAGAACTTTGCCATTGACGGGTTTGCCATAAGTGTAGCTAAATATAAAATGCAAAAAGTGTGAGATCAACGATGCAAATTTCATTTGAAACTATTTATAAAGACTGTCGGCCATTTCCTCATCTGCTAGATACCAGTTATGTGTCAGAAATACTACAAATTTACTCTGTTACTCGTTCTGTTATTAAGACTTTTGTTGGACAAATGCAGGGATATTTTGCCTTAAGCAATTGGAGGACCTAAACTGGAATATCTTATCCCACCCAGTCGGAAACTGTATGCTAACCTAAAGATGGAATAAAGTCAAATCTATCGAAGAATAGTTCGCTGAGACTAAACACATTGCATGAGTTTCTCAAAGAATGTCTCAAAGTTAAAGAAAACCTCAAAGTATACTGAACACGTAATAAAACCTAACAGAGACGTCAAACCTAAACAACGTATTTCGCCCTGAACAATAAGAAAGCCACACGCACGTGTTGAAAACACCCTGTAGAAAAAACTAAATGCAAATGTAGGAAAGTTAAATGCTCGTGTGCAAGGCAAAGTCCTACATTAAAAACAGCTCATTTCCCCAAATCAGAATCTAATACACTCGGACGTTTGGTTTTCACATTAACCTTGAATGAACCACCGAAATGTTGCTCCACCTACTTTTTATTTTTTCGTGTGTACCTGACTTGGGATTCTATGTACGTTTGATTTACAAAACTAACGCTTGTTAAAATCTACACGTCTTCTTTTATTAGCTTTATTGTTTACATTTTTTGCCTTTGCGTTCAATACTTTTTATTGTTATGGTTATGCGGCGTCTAAACATTTCATCTTCCGCGAGGGTCAGAAAAGCTACACAAAGTAATGGATTGAAAATCCCGGTCGAAACGTGTAGAAATCCTACATTTTCTTAGCTTTTGTTTTGTTTTTCTCTGTGTACAAATTTCAGCAAAGTGATTTGGCATGTCCTAATCCTATTCGTTACAATTTACGCAATTTGTAAGAGAAAGTTTTGAAAGCGTTGTGCAAGTGATCTTAAGTAATTTTTTGAGCTGAATCATTTTTTCTTAGGCTTTAAGCTTGAAGGTTTCGTCCATAATAAAGTGTGGAAGACTTAAAAACTCGAACCAATCTGGTATCCTTCTATATATACTTATATGGATCCCAAAGTAAATTGTTAAGAGACACAGAGAAAAATATCGAGTTTAGGACCAAAGCGTATTGTAAAAGAAAAAATTAACCCACGACCTCGGTGTTCTAATCGAATGTCTGCCCGGTAGGCTACAGGGCTTGTAGCTGTCAGAGTGTCTTAATGCTAAGTCAAGCAACTGATTCTTAAGCGCTTCAGCCTTTACAATGAATTTGTTGCTGTCTCTCGCATAAGCTTAGTAGTCGTGTGGGCTAAAATGACGTCGTCCGAAAATTCAGTCTTCGAGATCCTGAGTTCAAGTATAGAAAGAAAGAGTTTTCTTATTAGATGTTCCGAGGCTGGATTAAACCCAAAATATCGAAAAGCCTTATTCTTCTCGCAGTGTTTCAGCAATAACCCAGCACGACTAACCGCGCGTAAGTTAAAGTCGGCTCTAACCGACTTCGATAAACGTTACTCATGAAAAAACATGTTTAACAGTCTCCTGTCTTAGGTACCATCCGAAAAGTATGCACCATTTTTTATGTTAGCGGGGGGTTTGGTTCGCTTTTTGCTAACCGTTCATCCGATTTTGGGCAAATCGATTCATTTTTCTAATTACTAACTTCTTGACGAAGTCTATCTTCAAAACTTGGGAGTATAACGTTTTTCCAAATTGCGGGGCGGGAGGGCAAAAATTTGAAAAAACTTGATCTGCGTACAGATAAAAGAACCATTTGTCCCATACATGTCAAACCTCTAACTTTTTTCCATCATCGATTTCTGAACCAAAATTTAAGATCCTACAGTGATCCTAGGACGAAATTTCACTTACTTGGCTTTCACCACAATGTTCATATCCCCATCCTTGACCGACACATGTCGAGTGTTGTCCATTTTAATGATATGCTTGGGTAAAACATATTTCTCCACCTTAAAGTACACTTGCTCTACCGCGTCATCAACGTAATCGGCGTACTCCGCGTCATCGTCATCCTGCGTCTCTTCAACGCCATTCTGAACCAATAGTCTCCAAGTGCCCAGGGTTGCAAATTCGGATAGCTCAAATTTGCCCGTATAAACGCCGCTGGTGGTCTTAAAATGCTTCACCTCCTTAATGCGATTACGCTTGGAGTCCTCAAACCAAAGGATGACATCATCTTCAGCAGTATCTGGTCGCAGATTTTCATCCAGGAAAATCACACGATAATTAATCGTATCTCCGGGCTTATATTTGCCTTTATCGGTTTGTATTTTGATGTAGGGCTTAAACTCATTCCAATTCAATTTGGTGGTATTTTTAAATTCCAAGCCCGAAACACCTTCGGCTGTCAGGTTATAGTTACCCGACTTTAAGGGAGGTAGCTTAAAGGTCAACTGTTTGAACTCATTGGCCTTGGCCAGTTCCACGGTTTGGGTTTCATTGTGGGAGGGTCCCGAGATGCTTATTTTTAGGGTAACCGGTTCCTTAGTATGATGCACGGCTACGGCCACATTATAATCACGATGCGAGTGTATTGTACCGGGGCCCACAATGGTGTATTGGCTATAAACAAAATACAAATAGTCATTAAATAGTTTCTATGAATTAAGATAAGCTTAATTGAGTTTATTATGAAACAGACACTTAAAATGCAGCTTTATGGTTTGGTGGTGATTATTATTTATATTCGTATACGTAACGGTTCATCTTCCAAGATGCTAATCTGCTACATCAAACAAGTGAGAAAGTCGGTATAATATACTCTGTACCTAGAGTAGGGGCTGTATGCAGTGCTGCTGCGGCGCTCATCTCTAAGTCTCTCTCTCTCTCTCTCGGTAAGCTTGTGCGGCGCGTCGCGTCGCTGGTTGTGAAATGGAGGGGGGGTTATTCACTTATTTGCTCATAACTTGAGAACCGCTCATCCGATCTTTAACATTACTAAACTGTGGGAGATATGACGCTTTTTTTCAAAATTGCGTGGGCGGGAGGGGGGCGTGGCAAAAATTTAAAATAAACTTGATGTGCCTGCAAGTATAAAAAGCATTGGTCCCATACATGTCAAACCTCTATCTCTTACCATCTGTGAGATCTGTTTGTTTATACGGTCAGACGGACGGACATACAGGCGGACATGGCTATATCGACTGGGCTGTAGATGCTGATCAAGAATATATATACTTTATAGAGTCGGAAATTATTTCTTCTCCCTGTTACATACTTTTGCGCAAACTTAAAATACTCTGTTGTTCTACATTTACTATTGTAAGGCTACTTATTTCCGCAATGATTAGATCATTGTACTCTCATTTTAAATTATTCTAACAAATTCAATACTAAACAAATATTACATTGTAGCTTATCTTGAATTCAAAAATCCATCAAACTGAAAGTTATCTCTCCCACAATTGAGACGTTGACTTAAAAACTTAATAATCATTTTAAAATCTTGAAATGTGAGAGACAGGTAGAGGAACACTGCTTTGTACCAGAGAACGGCTTCATTCGATTGCAAATCGCTCACACATTAATCAATACACGAATAAACTTGCTTTGCGATCAATGCATCGAGCTTGCATACGCATCATGCTCGCCTCAAAAATTTTGAGTAAAATTTGAGTTGTCACAATGAATGTTCTCTTTGTCAGGATGGAGTTAACATCACTCAAAAAAAAGAGGCGTTTCATAGTGCGCTTCTATTTTTTTTCTTTGGTTGAGTTGAGTTGAGTTTAGAGTTTTGCGAGATGAATAAATGTGAGTAAGAATTTTTGTGCATGACGCAATCAAGAAAAATGTGATTTTTGCAGTTCTCTGCTTTGTACTGGCCAATAATATTAAAAATTAGTAAATGAATACACTGTTCATCACTTTTAGGCTGAGCTATTAAAAAGTTATGATTCACACTTGTACCAAAATTTAAGATTAAAATTATGGTAATTTCCATGCAGTGCCTATTTTTTCATTACTCTATAAAAAGCTAAATGCGAATCTAAAATTTAACGATCTAAAATATAACGATCATGTCACTGCTTATTAGAATTTTTGTATACAAAACAGTGCAGTTCAAATTCATTAAGTTTTATTCTTATTTATTAGTTTTTTTTTTTGTATGCAAAGAACAGAGAAACTAGTTTTCCATGATTACAAACTGAACTTAGTACATTCCTTTTTTTTACTGTATACTGTTTGTAATGCTCGATCACAATTGATCTCTAATCAGCTTAGAGAAACTATATTAATTTCACTGAATACTTTAAAGTAATACGGAAATATCTGGAGAATTTCGTATTAATGTTTGCATTTCAAATTTAAATTGTATATCTTTTCTGCCCTTTTTACCTTTTAAAAATACAAACTCATCTGGAAATTTCGCAATTTTCGTTTTGGGACCGTTTATGTACACTTACACAGTGCAACACATAAATGTGGTTTACCCTAAATTTAAATCGTATATCTTTAAGGACTTGGCCCTATCACATCGTTAAGGTACTTTTTTTGGTACCAAACATATTTTCACCCCAAACTGTCCCTATATCTTAACCGTTTGGAATTTTTGTTTTTATATCTTTGGCAAAGTTAAAGGTATAAACTGAGGAAAAAAGTCATGAACAGACTGACCCAAAAAAATTGCTCTGTGCTTCAAAATTGCAAAAACTTCGAGATAATGGCGACTGTTTCATGTTTTCGAAGCACCTAAACTACTGGGAATTTTAAAAACCTTTCTATTGCGAAATTATGCCAAACAACAATATAAACAAATCGCTAGTACCGCCGCTACGAACACCCCTCGTTCCCTTTCCGTTTCGTTTTTTAACCTCTTCGCTCTCGTGCCTTTGACCCCGCCCTTCGCGGCCCCCTGTGCTCGCCCCTGCCGCCCCGGCCGCCGCCCCGCCTGGAAAAACGGGAGCTAAATTATTTAACCGCCTTCATGACAATCTAAACTCATTACAAAATTACGCAAATTTCTCGATTTTACACCGAATTTATATCATCAAATCTACACCTCCTTTTTTACTCCAATATTTCCTTTCTATTTAGACTTACCCCTCGCCTTTTACCGGTTCCACCAAGATTTGGAACAGCGCCAAACTTAGTAGAGCGGTGACAGCAAAAGCATCTGCGCAACGCATTTTGTTAGTTTGTACAGGATACAAATTAACAAAACAAATAAAAAATCAACTTTGATTACAGATTTAAAATGTATTATTTATAGAAAATGGAAAATGATATTCCAAGCGTGGCTACAACCAACGGGGCTCAGATCTCAGCTGCGACTGGTTAGTTGGGACTCAGACTGGGGGATGTGTTATAAAAAATCAGTGCTGAGCCGAATCCGAGCCCCTATCTAGCGCTGACTGTGGCAGAGGCAGCGGCGTCGAAAAAAATAATTCTGAGTAAAAATAATGAGCAAATATATATTGTATGTGAATCACAGAACTTTTAGCTGACTTCAATAATTTATGACTTTCGTTTTTAATTTTTCTAAAACAAGACACTCGGTCAGATGGGGCTGACTATATAGCAATTTCATGAATCACCACAATTTGATCATCAGCAGTCTTTGCCCATCATCAGCGAGTTATCAGAAGCTACCACATGCCAGCATTGCTATAACCACTTGGTAATCCCAAATCGCAGAAGTTTTTGTATCGGCCCTTCTGTTGTATGTATGTTTATTAGGGTGAACTAAACAAATTTTTTTTACACCGGCGTTTTCTGAAAGCTTCAGGAATCAGGTGAGCTAAGTAACTATTGTAGCCCTCGAGAGCGCTTGTTGTTCTGATGTCGTCTTCAAACACAGTGAAAATTTACGAAAAATTTAATACATGTTACCTAAATGAGCAAAAGCAAAGCCAAAACTTATGGTTTATGCTCATAAAAGTAAAATTTTGACATTTTTCTTTAAAAATGTGGATATGAAAATTAAGAAAATCGTGGTTATAGACCAAGCTATAAGTAAAATTCAAAAACAGTACGGAAAACCCGATTTTTGGGGAAAATTCGATTTGCGCGACCTCCAAACGTCTTTCGAAAAAACCCAAAAATACTTTGCTCTATAAGCTTTCATGGTCCATCTCCATCAATTCTCTGAAAAGGATTGCCCTTTCTCGGCAGACTTATTTTTGAATTTGAGCGCATAACAATTGAGATATTCTTTGCCCATAGCACCAATCAGAACTTTCGGATGAGCGGAGCAATCGATATCTGGCTCGTACTCGCATGCGAGACAAAGGAACGAAAGCAGATGCAAATGCTCAATGTACTTGAGTGCGTGTATTTCTGCTTCAATTGTTGTTGTGGACTTCGAAAAGCTCGTGCGTTTTGTGATTGAGAAGAACGCAGTTGCGATACTCTGACACGCGTAATTTCATTTATTTCATGTAATTTTTAATCGTTTCTTGTTTCCCTACCATTTCGCATGTGTGTTGCTGCATTCCTTCGACGGCCCAAATAGCCACCTCTACGTGTTGTTAGTATTGTTTACTGTAACACACACACACACAGATAGGCCAAATTGAAACGATTGATGAAAAACAATAATCCGATGTTTTAATAATTTTAAAATTTGTACAATAATAAAACACAGAGTGACACAGATGAGCATCCTGCTGCGTCGTGAATTCAAAGGAATGTTCTGCAGAGGGACACCCAAATCAGCTAGCGTTTCGAAATATTGCTAAAAAACTATTCTACACCTGCCTAACGTTAATTGTGTTACTGTATCCATATCGCTAGGGTCTTCAGCGACTTTGAAGTTAAAAACTGGTGCCACAGGAGACCGTAATTCTGGCCTCTCCCTCCCTCTCCATTAATGTTGGCTTTTCCATGAAGATTTTTTGTCCTTTGCTATCGCTCAATAATAACACAACGTTCTTACATTATAATCACAAAAAACATTTTTTTCATATTTTTATTCAAAAAGAAGAAAAATTTGATTTGGATTACTCAACACTTTGGTTAGCATAACTTAACACTTGCTCTTACAGTCCGAGCCTTCACAGATGTCACAAAGTTTGGATTCAATTTGATAATAGTCAGTTGCCTTCTTATTGGTATCATAATAGTCGTAGAGAACCACCGAAGCAGGCTTCTGGTTGGCCACCGCGTGGGTGCGGTAAGCCTCAATGGGTAGGCACTTGAGTTCACCCTTGGGCAGGCTCTCAAAGTAGACTACCACAACAGAGTCACCATTTTTGGTTTCCACCAACTGGAAGGGAGTACAGAAAGAGGATATTACACAAGTTTTTGAACCAATTAAGGAGCACACTTACCCTGACACGTTCAATTTCTTGAATATCCTTGAAACTCTCCTCATCGGCAGTGTAGCCAGAGGGTAGCGATACCTCCAGAATGGCCATGTTGGATGCCTTGGCCTTGCCCTCCTCCACATATTCGACGCACACGCTCAACTCCAGCTTGGCTGGTGGTGAATCGGGTTTGACGATAGTTTCTATTTTAAAGCTAGGCTTGGGCTCCTTCTCCACAATGTTGTACTGATAGCTGATCTGGACTAGAGCTGCACCAGTGCCTTGAGCTTGGAACTCCACAGATTTTGTGCCCTGAGGAAATTCCACAGTTTGCAGGAGCAAATCATTATCCTCGGTCACAGACAGTTTTTCGGTCTTCTCGCGAAGTCCTTTATTGGCCACAGTAACCTCTCCTTTGGCTGCTACATATCCTGTTTTTTGAGCGAACTTAATTAGAGCCTGTAGTCCGAGTACCGTATCCTGGCTGGAGGCGAAGCCACCAAAGCTATTACGTTGGGCCACCAACCAACGGATGGTATTAAGTACCGTGTCGGGAGTCTCCTGATCAGTCTCCAGCAGCGTGAGCAAGGCGTAGGAAGTGATTTCCACATCATGACTCCACACCCAACACCACCAGCGCCGACACAGTCCGGAAGAGGCACGCAGCTTCTCCTGATCTTCAGTCCACCAAGTGCGATCATCTTCCTGTTTGGCCAGGGATTTCAGCTCAGCTACGTGTTTCGCGGCCTCGGGAGATTTGGCCTTTTGCAAGGCATAGATGGCTATGGATTTGGGTAGCAATTCTTCCGATTCCTTCAAATTGGCATTGAGGTAGGCCACAGCCTTGTCTATGGCTGTCTGATTAAGCTGATCCTGCTCCAGAAGAGCCAACAAGGCATTGGCAGTCAAGGTGAGAGATGAACGCTGGGAGCCATAGAAGTATTCTCCAGTCTCCGTAAAGCTACCATTCTCTGCCTGACGTCCTACCAGGAATTCGTAGCCGCTTTGCAGCATTTTTTCGTCCAACTTGATAATGTCCTTGATCTGACTGAAGGAACGCAGGACATAGGAGGTCAGCCAGGTGGAACCATTGCGTTCGGGATCCTCCTTACGCCATTTGCCGGGACCGAAGCTACTGTAGCTGCCGTCATCGTGACGATAGTGCAGCATATGCTGATAGCCATCCTCCAGATTCCTCTTAATCCGGTTATCCAAGGCTGGCGTCAATTTATTGATGCTCTTGAGGTAATCTCTCACCAAATAATTGGGCACCAATTTGGACATGGTCTGTTCGCCACAGCCGCTGGGCAAACGCAGCAGATTCTCCAGATTCTTAATCACGGGACCCAAGAGGTCACCAACCAAGCCAAATTCCACATGTTGCGAGTCGGGCACAATATCCTCCGGCAACTCCAGCTCAAAGTTATTCTTGTACTCTCCCTTATCCTTGAGATTGACAAAAAAGGCGCGATTCTGGTATTGGGTGACACCCTCGGGTATTACTTTGAGTGACTTGTGCACAGCATCGCCAGCCACAGGTGAAATGGCGGTGAACTTCAGCAAAATGTTGCCGATTATCCTGGGCCGTATGAGGAAGGACACGCCAGCTGCCTCATTGGCTCCCACACGTACAGTCTGGACACGTTTCTCTTCGCCTATGACCTCATTGGAGGCATCCACAAATTCATATTCATTGTCCTGATTATCCAGAGTTACCTCCACATCCAATTGCTTGGGCAGATAATTGAAGACCAAAGCTGGCACACTAATCACCTCGCCACGTTTCACCGAATAGGGCAGACGCACGGAGACAAAGAATGGTTGGAATGTCTTGATATTGGTCTTATCATTGGTCACGCCCAAACCTTTCTCGGGATGCAGAGAGAAGCCGGTCAACACCCAATTGGTGATCGTATCGGGAATGGTTTTCACCCATTTGAATATCTCCGTTTGGGTATTCTCGATATCAGCAAAAATCCAAGTTTCGGCAAAGTTTTTACGTACTTTAGGAGCAGCAGCGCCAGCTCTTCGATTTGTATATTCTTCAGCACGAGTTCTTCCAGCAGCTCTAGCTCTGTCATACTGTCCAGTGTTCCCAGAGGATGGGTCCTCATCTAATAATCGATTCTCTATTTCTAGTGTAAAGAGATAAAGTAAAAATTATTCAAATGTATATCGAATTTCTTTTAGTGCTATTGAAAATATATTATTATCTCATAGATGACACGGATTTTGCATATTTTGATATGTACATTTTTATATGGGTTTTAGCGACCTGTTTTTTGTCAAAGTTTTTGCATCTGGCTGTCTTGAGGTCGGTGAAGAGTTACAATTCAATGTAAACAGAGGTAAGCAAAAGCAACACGTTCAAAAACCATTGCAGAATTTTAGGCTGTGAAGTGGATAAATTGAAATCCCCAAGGCGTTATTCGCCGACCTCACAATCAAACCTAAGTCTGAGTGGTCGTTTGAATGTGAATATGCAATACAAAACTCCGCTGACGAGAAGATGTGGTTATCGTTGTACGGACATACCAATTGCTATTCCAAATTGTTGTAATTAATCTCTGTTGGTTTGTGTTGATATCAAGGCTGCAAACCGGTCCTGAACCGAACTTCCTAGAACCGGTTCGATTCGGGTTTTTTGAGTCCGACGAACCGGACCATGAACCGAACCCCTAATATTATTGACTTCTCGATCTTGAACCCGAAACGGACCGCTTTTTCAAAAAATTAGGTTCGGTTCAACACTTATGTATTTCGTCCAGTTAAATATATAAATTGCTTGTAGTCTAACTGCTCTCATTCAATAAGTTCTCCAATCCTGCGACATTTCTCTAGGTCTGATTTATACTATCAACGTCGATAATGAAGCGAATTTGGATCGAGCAGAGAACTTTTGAATGACAACAGCAGAGCAGAACAGGAATGCAACTATGTACATCAAAAGCATTTCTTGATGTGGACTGTGACCAAGTTACCTCAATAGATTTCCTGGAGGACATAATATATGAAATCTTTTAAACCCATAAAATATGCGATATTCAGAGTTCTTTAAAGAAGCTCAACCTAAAATCTATTGAATTGAAAACTGCTGATTCTCAATTACTACCAAGTGAGTGAAAAAATTGCCTTTACTATACTTGATGTTCCAGCAACTCAGGTATCAGTTGAACGAGCCTTTTCAACACTTAAGTTTGATCTTTCTGTTTTAAGAGCTAGTGAAGCTAGGAAGGAGTTTATCCGATTTGCGGCAAACCGGCTATATATCTCGAGAAGGTACGAACCGCCTATCTACTAAACTGTGGAAGAAATTACGTTACAAACTTTATCGTCCAGCATGTACAAGAGGTTTTTGTCCCTTACATGTCAAACCTCTATCTCTTACCGTCTGTGAGATCTCTTCGTTCATACGGACAGACAGACGGACAGAGGGACAGAGGTACAGACATCGATATCTCGATTCGGTTGTGTGATGCTGATCAAGAATATATACATAATTGGTTTTACTTACGTGAATAGGAACCTGGAGCGGTACGATTGTAGAAAAAGTTCGCATTGGTCATGGTCACTACACCGCTTCGTTTACCGGGATAGTAGGAGTAACCACCCTGCCAGGGTGTAGAGGTATCAAATCTGCCTAAACGCCAGTTGAACGACTCCTTATTCAAATCATTGTTGCTGCCCAGCAATAGAACGCTCTGATCGACTGCCAAAAGGCCCACAAATGACTTGGGTTCCGTTTTTATTTGCAGTTCCACATCGGCGCCAGGCTTAACCTCCTCGGGAGCGGTAATCTCAATTTTATTCTGCAGTTCAACCCTCGCACGGAATGTCTCTTCGGCATATCGGAATTCGCCGGTTTCATCTACATAGTAGACATAGATGCGACCATAGGGTGAGGTTAGGAAAGTGGGTTTCACAGTCATGTTATAGATCTTCTGGGGTTCGGTGAGAACGACACGTTCCGTATGCTGTACATTGCCACGTCCAATGATGTTGTACACAAAGTAAGTGAGTGGACGACTGGAGTTAAGGGTCACCGTGTACTCCTCCCCAATGCTAAATCTACAAAAGGAAAGGCTTAGAATAGAATTTGAAAAAAAAAAACTAAATTAAACTTACGTCCAGACATCCTTGGGTCTAATCACTTCAGCCCTGAACCATTCCTTTTCCTCTTCATTGTCGGGATTGTCGATTTTCTTGGGCTCCCTATAGGGATAGATGGTGTACAACTTCCGCTTTTCGCCATCATATTCCAGCTCAATGCTGTAGTAGCGTGTATAGTTCTCCATATCCGGCAGATCAGGCAGCGTAACCTTGAATGGGGCCAAGCTCGACTCATTCAAATGACTTTCGAACACGAACGTTTTCTTCTCAATTTCCGGCAATTTAGGTTGTTCCTCATTGTTAGAACCATAGTAGTCATACGTATGACGTATGCCCTCCGTGAATTTGGCCTTCACCACTGATTTGGTGTCCTTAAGAAGAGTGCCATCGACCAAATTGATCTTGAAGATAATCTCGTGCTCCTTATCGGCCACAAATGAATAACAATAGGTGTGATGCTGACAGGACATCTCATAGCGATAGGGATACAGATATACACCGCCTATTACTTCACGCTTAACTCCCGTAAACTCTTCCTCCAAGGTGGCTGTAATCTCTGCACGTGATGGAATGGATTTGTATGGCAAAAAGCTGGAAAATTCCTTCAGATTGAGATCAAACTTGGCCTTGCCATTAACCATATCGGCACTGGCAATCACCGAGTGTCCTGGGTGTTCTTCTGGCACTGATTTTCCATCTACAGTGTTCCAGATAGTCGAGTCATCCAAGTGTATGTTGACCAGAACTTTGCCATTGACGAGTTTGCCATAGGTGTAGCTAAATATAAAATGCAGAAAGTGTGAGATTAGCGATGCAAATTTCATTTGAAACTATTTGTAAAGACTGTTGGCCGTTTCCTCATCTTCTAGATACCAGACATATGCAGGGATATTTTGCCTTAAGCAATTGGAGGACCTGAACTGGAATATCTTTCCCACCCACTTGGAAACTGTATGCTAACCTAAAGATGGAATAAAGCCTAACCTATCAAAGCATGATTTTCTTAAGTATTCTTGAACACGCAATATAACCTACATTTTTCAGCGAAGTGATTCGGCATGTCCTAATCCTATTCGTTACAATTTGCACACTTTGTAAGAGAGTATTGAAAAAGTTGTGCAATTGATCTTAAGCAGAGATTAAAACCGAAACGAATAACGGTTTGGGTTACGGTTACTGTTTTGGACGATCACTTTTTTCCGGTTACGGTTATATTACGGTTGTGGAATATCGGTTACGGTGCTGGTTACGGTTATTAACCTAATTCTGTTACGGGTTACGGTCGAAAAGTGGGTCTTTGTGAGAAAAACTTTTTTGTTTTTAAAGTTAACGTCTCCCACTTCAGCTATTATTAATATTATACGCTGTCACATAAATTTGGAAGTTTTTGTCATAATCGGATGACTATATCTTATAGCTGCCATAGATACTATCGGTCGAAAAGTGGGTTTTATTTAGAAAAAAAATTTGTTTTAATGCTGGCGTTCTTAAACTCTGATGTATTAAAACATTTGCAAGGGTATAAAAACTTCGGCAAGGACGAAGTTAGCTTGGCCTTCTCGTTTTTAATTGGAACTGCTGGAAATTTCCGGCCAACTTAGAGGTGGACTGTTTTCCCCTGATAAATCAATCAAGTTATGGTTGTCCAACAATTTAATACAGTTAATTTTCTGCTCGGCAGATAAAGACAGTATATATCTCGGATCAAGAAATATTGCACATAGGTAAGCATCATTCTCGAACAGACTTGGTTTTCTAAACTCTATCTCGTGAGAGTATACTTTGGTCAATTCTGAGTTGTTTTTGATTTCAAATTAACATTGAATCCAGATAGAACCTAAGTTTACAGAAAAAATCTGAACTCGCTGATGCCAAATTCGAGCCGAAGTCGGTTAAACTAGCCAGCACTCAGTGAAATATCACAAACATATGTATATGGAAAGATGAGGAGGGTAAAGATTTTGGTTAGCTGCACTCACTCTTTCTCGTTCGCTCTCTTTTCTTTGTGGCCGTAAGCAATAGTGTGGTGCAATGTATGCATGTAAAATGTTCATTGTGCGTGCATAAAATTTATGATTTACGTTTATCAAAATTTTTACTAGTAGAGGAAAACCGAAATCAACCCGTATATTTGTTTCTGTTTCGGTTCTGATAACCGGTTATGGTAATAAAAGTTATAGGGTTACGGTTATAAGAATAACAAATTTTTCGGTTACGGTTACGGTTTCGGTTACAAATTTTAAAGTGTTTTTAACGGTTAAGGGTTACGGTTTCGGTTACGGGTTTAATCTCTG
Source organism: Lordiphosa stackelbergi (assembly GCA_018904235.1). NCBI lineage: Eukaryota > Metazoa > Arthropoda > Insecta > Diptera > Drosophilidae > Lordiphosa > Lordiphosa stackelbergi. Next base: position 70,668 of record JAEIFU010000947.1, read on the forward strand.
ATCTTAAGTAATTTGTTTAGCTGAATCTTTTTTCTTAGGGTTCTGAATGGTTTTAACCTTGAAGGTTCCGTCCATGGTGAAGTGCGGGAGACTCAAAAACTCGAACCAATCTGGTATCCTTATATAAATATTTCTGTGATATCTCACGGGACCATCAAACACATTTAAAGTAAAAACGAGAGCGTAAGTTAAAGTCGGCTCTAACCGACTTCGATATACCCGTTACTCATGAAAAATCATGTTTAACAGCGTTCCTGCGTTCCTTAGGATGAACATCCGAAAAGTATGCAACATTTTTTTAACTCGGCTATTTATCACTCATCCGATCTTTATCATTTTTTCGACAAATCAATACATATTACGAATGACTAACTATCTCTAGAAGGAACAAATCATCTATCTTCAAAACTGCAGGAGATATAACGTTTTTTTCCGAATTGCGGGGGCGGGAGGGGGCGTGGCCAAAATTTGAAACAAACTTGATATGCGTGCAGATAAAAGAAGCATTTGTCCCATACATGTCAAACCTCTATCTCTTACCATCTCTGAGATCTAGGTGTTCATACAGACAGACGGACGGACGGACAGACGGACAAGGCTAAATTCGCAAATAAAATAGTCGCTGTTTAGTTCGAAGTTCAATCGCTTATACGAAAATCTCTAGAGATTTCCAGGACACCCCTGTATGTGAACCTTTTAATCAGCCCTATTATTGGTGCTAAGAAGAATTTGGGCAGTGTTTCATTATCAAAATAGGTGCAAACAAATTTTAATTAATTTAATTTAATTTTTTTCCAACATCGACTTCTGAACCGACATTTAAGACCCTACAGTGATCCTGGGTTGAAATTTCACTTACTTGGCTTTCACCACAATGTTCATATCGCCATCCTTGACCGACACATGCTGTGTGTTGTCCATTTTAATGATATGCTTGGGTAAGACATATTTCTCCACCTTAAAGTACACTTCCTCTTCTTCAGCGCCATTCTGAACCAATAGACTCCAAGTGCCCAGGGTGGCGAATTCGGATAACACAAATTTGCCCGTATAAACGCCGCTGGTGGTCTTAAAGTGCTTCACCTCCTTAATGCGATTACGCTTGGAGTCCTCAAACCAAATGATGACATCATCTTCAGCAGTATCTGGTCGCAGATTTTCATCCAGGAAAATCACACGATAATTAATCGTATCTCCGGGCTTATATTTGCCCTTATCGGTTTGTATTTTGATGTAGGGCTTAAACTCATTCCAATTCAATTTGGTGGTATTTTTAAATTCCAAGCCTGAAACACCTTCGGCTGTCAGGTTATAGTCACCCGACTCTAAGGGAGGTAGTTTAAAGGTCAACTGTTTGAACTCATCGGCCTTGGCCAGTTCCACGGTTTGGGTTTCATTGTAGGAGGGTCCCGAGATGCCTATTTTAAGGGTAACCGGCTCCTTGGTATGATGCACGGCTACGGCCACATTATAATCACGATGCGAGTGTATGGTACCGGGGCCCACAATGGTGTATTGGCTATAAACAAAATACAAATAGTCATTAAATAGTTTCTATGAACTGAGATTAGCTTAATTGCGAATATTATAAGACAGACATTTAAAAAGCAGCTTTATGGTTTGGTGGTAAATTATATTCATACGTAACGGTTCATCTTCCAAGATTCGAATCTCCTAAATAAAATAAAAAACAAGTAAGAGCGTTTCACCCTGTACAATTGAGACACACATACAAACACACACACATGCCGCGCGCACACTGACTCATACGCTCTAGCTGCCTGAAATAAGCACAGCGCACAGTGGGCGAAATGACTAATTTAGCGGAATTAAATTAATATCTTCCAAATTAAATGAGATAATCGCAATCTGTTTTTTTTTTCTTAAAGGTAGGAATAAAAGCAACAAAAAAAAAAAAAAAAAAAAATTTAATAAATTTTTTATCTTTTTTTTAATTTAAAAACAAAATTTTTTTCAAAATTTAAAAACTTTGCACAAGTATTTTAAGGTTAGAATATAAGAAATAGAAAAAATAAAAATATATTTAAAAAATTTTTTTTTAATTTTTAAGATTAAGTTAATTTTTTTAAAATTTTTTTGGTAGGTCCACTTACAATTTGAGCCCAACCTCGATTTAGATATGTTAGATTGAGTCAAGCTAGGTATAAATCGAAAGGTTATTGAATTTCCAATTATCGTGTATAACATTGTTTTTAAATCGGTCAAGTAGTTTGATGCAACAAAAATATTTGGAAAAAATAATTTTTTGCTTGAAAAGGTTTGAAATTTCTTTTATAAACATCTACAACAAATAATAAAACTATAGAAAATAATTATTTTTTTTTTATTCATAAGAAACGCATTTTAAAGAAGAATGTAGGGGTTTGGCAAAGAAAATCAATGGATGAACATCGAATCCATCTTCGATGATCGCAATACATCATAGCTAGAAAGAATCTCGGTCTTCTGAGCAAGCCCATTGGTAAAATCTTTTGGGCGGTTCTTAAAGCAAAGATTTCCGACTGGGTACAGGGTTTAAAAACAAAGCAAGAAAGTCGGTCAAGCCCGACTATAAAATACTCTGTACCAGTCTTATCTAAGTAGTCAAGCGGGTATCATGCAAAATAATTTATCTCTGTCTTATTCCATCTTCCTGTTACATACTTTCGCACAAACTTAATTTACTCTGTTGTGCTACTTTTACTATTGTAAGGCTACTAATCTCCGCCATGATTAGATCATTTTATTCTCTATAAATTCTAATTCTAATAAATTCAATTCCCAAGAAATATTCTCCGTTTAATCTTGAATTATCAACAAATTAGCAAGGCAACAAAAATCCATCAAACAGAAAGTTATCTCTCCCACAATTGAGACGTTGACTTAAAAACTCAATAATCATTTTAAAATCTTGAAATGTGAGAGACAGATAGAGGAACACTGCTATGTACAGGCCAATAATATTAAAAATCTCTTTAAATTTTGACTTTTTAAACTAACTGATATTTATGGAGTTGCTAATCACAGATTACATATCAAGAAAATAGTCACAAAGCGCAAAATATATTTCACTTTAATTAATCAGTTCATCACTTTTAGGTTGAGCTATTAGAAAGGTATGATTCACTCTTGTACCAAAATTTAAATAATTTACGGGCAGATTAAAATTTTGTTAATGTCCTTGCAGTGCCTATTTTTTCATTACTCTATAAAAAGTTAAATGCAAGTCTAAAATGGGTTTCAGTTAAGTTCATTAGAGCTTCTTTAAAGATGAGATTATAATTATCACCATTTAATATTATTTTCAAAAGCATCTGTCACTGCTTATTAGAATTTTTGTATGCAAAACAGTGCAGTTCAAATTCCTTAAGTTTTATTCTTATTTATGAGTTTTTTTGTATGCAAATAACAGAGAAACTAGTTTTCTATGATAACAAAGTGAACTTAGTAGACACCTGCACGATTGATTCTGGAATCGTACGATTACATTTTTGATCTGTGTTACTTCTGTGGAACGCAACAACAAATAAATGTATGAGTGGTCCTTAGCGTAGATTGTGTTGTTGGCGACAAATGGTTTCGTGTCCCGATTAGGGAACACTCGCCCGCTTTAGTTTGTTCTTTTTTTTCAGAATTTAAAAAATTTCAGAAACTAAATCATTATTTTTGATTATAACGATTACGATGCTTACGATGCGACGATGCCTACGATGCCCATTTGACAGCTAGGAATCGGATCGGGCGATGCCAAACATGTTACATTTTTATTTACTCGTGCAGGTCTAGAACTTAGTACATTCCTTCCTTTTACTTTATATTTGTTATGCTTGATTACAATCTCTAATCAGATTACACAAACTATATTAATTTCACTTTATACTTTTAGGGGTCTTATTAAAGTGATACGGAAATATCTAGAGTTTTCGTATTAAGTTTGCATTTCAAATTTAAATTGTATAACTTTATAAACTTCCCCCGTTTACCCTTTCACTTACCCGTCTATTTAAACGTATCTATGTGAATCAAATCTCATCTATGAATTTCGCAAATTTCGAGATTTAAGGGACCGTTTGATGTACACCTATTTAACCGTCTTCATGACAATTTAAACTCATAACAAAATTTTGGATTATACCTCCTTTTTACTCCAATATTTACCCTTCTATTTAGACTTACCCCTCGCCTTTCACCGGTTCCACCATGATTTGGAACAGCGCCAAACTCAATAGAGCGGTGACACCAAAAGCATCTGCGCAACGCATTTTGTTAGTTTGTACAGGATACAAATTAACAAAACAAATGAAAAATCAACTTTGATAACAGATTTAAAATGTATTATTTATACAAAATGGAAAATGATATTCCTAGCGTGGCTACAACCAACGGGGCTCAGATCCCAGCTGCGACTGGTTAGTTGGGACTCAGACTGGGGGATGTGCTATAAAAAATCAGTGCTGAGCCGAACTCGAGCCCCGATCTACCGCTGACTGAGGCAGAGGCAGCAGCGTCGTAAAAAACAATTCTGAGTAAAAATAATAAGCAAATATATATTGTAGGCGAAACACAGAACTTTTCGCTGACTTCAATAACACAGTGTTACAGCGAAAAAATACTTTCGAAATGACCTATTATACTTCAAATCAATAGATATAACTGTTCATAACTTTATCAATTCCGATAGCGACGAGAGGAGTCTAGTACAATTTAATAAATGGTTTGACTAATTTAACGCTATGGCTGAGAAATGCGGCTTACATAACTGGCATTTTCAACTTTTTTTGGGAAATTTGTACTTTGGCCATCACTGAATTAACTAATTTATTCTATGCAATTTTTTTAAGTTTTATTATAAAGCCCATTTAATTCTCCGTTGAACGGTTGAATTTGGATACCGTTTGTCGAAGTAATGCGCGTATTTCTGAGTACTCATCGACAGTCTAGTATTTTTTTTAGTATGTCTACATATTTATGTTTGCTTTAACATTATTGCTCTTAAAAGTAAACTCAGTTTTGATTGGCGCCAAATTCAAATATTCTTTTTAAATACATAAAAAGCACATATATATAAACTTCAATTTTTCACGATTGTTGGGCATATATTAACGGTCGCCGAATACTGCTATTTAGCAATAAGATAAATTGAGATTTTTAATCTTTTGCTATCGCTCAATAATAACACAACGTTCTTACATTATAATCACAAAATAATTTTTTTTTCATATTTTTATTCAAAAAGCAGAAAACTTTGATTTGGATTACTCAACACTTTGGTTAGCATAACTTAACACTTGCTCTTACAGTCCGAGCCTTCACAAATGTCGCAAAGTTTGGATTCAATTTGATAATAGTCGGTTGCCTTCTTACTGGTATCATAATAGTCGTAGAGAACCACTGAAGCAGGCTTCTGGTTGGCCACCGCGTGGGTGCGGTAAGCCTCAATGGGTAGGCACTTGAGTTCACCCTTGGGCAGGCTCTCAAAGTAGACTACCACAACAGAGTCACCATTTTTGGTTTCCACCAACTAGAAGGGAGTACAGAAAGAGAAAATTACACAAGTTTTGAACCAATTAAGGAGCACACTTACCCTGACACGTTGAATTTCTTGAATATTCTTGAAACTCTCCTCATCGGCGGTGTAGCCAGAGGGTAGCGATACCTCCAGAATGGCCATGTTGGATGCCTTGGCCTTGCCCTCCTCCACATATTCGACGCAAACGCTCAACTCCAGCTTGGCTGGTGGTGAATCGGGTTTGACGATAGTTTCTATTTTAAAGCTAGACTTGGGCTCCTTCTCCACAATGTTGTACTGATAGCTGATCTGGACTAGAGCGGCACCAGTGCCTTGAGCTTGGAACTCCAGAGATTTTGTGCCCTGAGGGAATTCCACAGTTTGCAGGAGCAAATCATTATCCTCGGTGACAGACAGTTTTTCAGTCTTCTCGCGAAGTCCTTTATTGGCCACAGTGACTTCCCATTTGGCTGCCTCATATCCTGTTTTTTGAGAGAACTTAATGAGAGCCTGTAGTCCGAGTACCGTGTCCTGGGTGGAGGCAAAGCCACCAAAGCTATTACGTTGGGCCACCAACCAACGGATGGTATTGAGTACCGTGTCGGGAGTCTCCTGATCAGTCTCCAGCAGGGTGAGCAAGGCGTACGAAGTGATTTCCACATCATGACTCCACACCCAACACCACCAGCGCCGACACAGTCCGGAAGAGGCACGCAGCTTCTCCTGATCTTCGGTCCACCAAGTGCGATCATCTTCCTGCTTGGCCAAGGACTTCAGCTCAGCTACGTGTTTCGCGGCCTCGGGAGATTTGGCCTTTTGCAAGGCATAGATGGCTATGGATTTGGGTAGCAATTCTTCCGATTCCTTCAAATTGGCATTGAGGTAGGCCACAGCCTTGTCTATGGCTGTCTGATTAAGCTGATCCTGCTCCAGAAGAGCCAACAAGGCATTGGCAGTCAAGGTGAGAGATGAACGCTGGGAGCCATAGAAGTATTCTCCAGTCTCCGTAAAGCTACCATTCTCTGCCTGACGTCCTACCAGGAATTCGTAGCCGCTTTGCAGCATTTTTTCGTCCAACTTGATAATGTCCTTGATCTGACTGAAGGAACGCAAGACATAGGAGGTCAGCCAGGTGGAACCATTGCGTTCGGGATCCTCCTCACGCCATTTGCCGGGTCCGAAGCTACTGTAGCTGCCGTCATCGTGACGATAGTGCAGCATATGCTGATAGCCATCCTCCAGATTCCTCTTAATCCGGGTATCCAAGGCAGGCGTCAATTTCTTGATGCTCTTGAGGTAATCTCTCACCAAATAATTGGGCACCAATTTGGACATGGTCTGCTCGCCACAGCCGCTGGGCAAACGCAGCAGATTCTCCAGATTCTTAATCACCAAGAGGTCACCAACCAAGCCAAATTCACATTTCATCTAAATATCCTCCAATCCAACTCCAGGGTTATATTTTTTTTTGTATTTATTATAATTATTTTTTTTTTTAATAATGTTAATTTGTTTTTAAAAATATATAAATTTCCCCCAATGGACCAAACCAAATTTTTTTAAATTGACCGCTACAAATACCTTAAAAATTTTTTCACTATCGAGATATTAACGTAACGGTTTTTTTTTTTTCGTTGCCTCCACTTAAACTCTCATAACTTTTTTGTTTTTCAATCGGTTTGAATGCTCTAAACAAATTTTAAAAGAAAATACTTGGCCAAACAGTTTGTTCTCTGACAAAACTGAGCTGGGATCTGTGCTGTTAAAGCTATGGGCTCAAATAAAGAAAAAAATTATTTTATTTTGCTAAATTTCAAAATTTATCGAAATTAAAACGCTTGTAGATTCATAACTATCCAAAATTGTTATGTTTTTTTAATTGGACAGTAAAAAATTTTCAATTTACTTTAAAATAAGACCTCACATACAGAAATCGGACAAAAGGTGGATTTTTATTAATTTTTTTGGTGAAATGGACAAAACTATAGTTTTCTTGAGATGCCGCTGGGGCTGTTTTTTCTGTGGTCAAAATATAGGGCACCACTTTTTGCAGCAGAATGCGATTCTTTGAGACTCTCAGATGAGTCCATGACAATAATTATTAAAGCCCCTGTTGCCTTGGTACCAGTCCTAATTGACATCATTTCCTGGTGAATCTTCTCTCGTTTCTCATCGCTTTCGACACTGAAATTTTCATAAAAGGCGTTAAGGTTCGAGATCAGAAAGTGAAATTTCAGAGCCATTGTGAAAACTGTTGATAATTATTTGAATTTGAAAATTTATATGAAAATTTGAATTAATCTGTAGGAATGACAATTAAGGATCTTTGATTATTGCTCGGCTAGACCCGTGTTACCTGAAAACTAGCCTGAAATACTGAAGATTTCGTATCAATTTTTCGAGCGATCTCTGGATCTCTTGTAGTACCCTTTAAATCATTAGACTATCAAATACATTATTTTTTTCTTCTGAAGATTTCTTTGCGAAATTCTGCGGCAATTTACGCATAACAGTTGTGGAACCCCATTAGCACCTTAATTTTTTTATTGACAGTTTGAAGTAATTAAATACGTTATTTAAAGCGACTCCATTTTGTTATGTCGTTCGATAGTTTTAACATGCAACCCGTAAACATTGCAAAATAAGTTAACGCTCTTTTTGCATTTCAATTTGGGCCTTTTCTGGACTTAATTTACCAAACGTTCTTAGAAATTAAATTAAGATTAACCATAATTTTTCTAGGGGTAAACACGCCAATAATAATTTTTAACAGCAACTAAGGTTCGGTTTACACTGCGTCCAGTAGCGTCACACTTAAGTGTCAAACCGTCACAGTGTAACGTACGATCAGGGGAACATTAAATTATTTGACTCTTGAGTGTAAGAATCACTTGGTTTTTTATAAATGCTGAAGTAATTTGAAAACTTGTCAGTCTGCCCTTTTTCACCAAAACTTGAATAAAAAAGCCATTTCATGTCCGATTTCTGTATGTGAGGGTCTTATTTTAAAGGAAATTGAATAGTTTTTACTATCCAATTAAAAAAACATAACAATTTTGGATAGTTATGAATCTACAAGCGTTTTAATTTCGATAAATTTATCGAAATTAAATATTTTTTTTTTTTTTTTTGAGCCCATAGCTCCGACAGCACAGATCCCAGCTCTTTTTTGTCAGAGAACAAACTGTTTGGCCAAGTGTTTTCTTTTAAAATTAGCGTAGAGCATTCAAACCGATTGAAAAACAAAAAAGTTATGAGAGTACTATGGCTTGAGGAATTTTGTCGCAACCAAATTTGCGATTGTGAATACGAAAACTACAAATTAATTTGGAGTGTGTGTGTGAACATCTAGACAAATTCGAACACAAATCCGACCTGACGGCTTGTGTAAATTAATTTGTGCGTGTAAACTTAGCTTACAGCTGTCAAGCGCCAAATTAATTTGCAAATGAATTGAACGAATCCTTGAAAGTTTGTTTTGAATTTGGCTTAGTGTTCATACTGGCAAATTTTTTATTTCGAGAAAAATTGTAAAGTGTGATTCATTAAAAGGTTTTCTTTCTTTAATATTCCTCTTTGAGATATTACGAGTGACTGGTGTCATTCTGTCATCTTATTTTTGTTAAGGATTGTTTGACAAATCATCATGGAAAGACTCATATCGAAATATCGTCTCCAATGGGCTCAGCAACAGCTCAATGAAGATCCGCTGTTTTCGCTCCGAATTTTGTTCTGTGACGAGGCACATTTCTGGATAGGTCAACAAACAAAATAGACGCATTGGGGCTGATGAGCAATCCCCAGAGTCTTTTAATATATTTTTTTACACACAAAAAAAAACTTTTTTTTTTGTTTTTTGTGTTCTTGGAATCCCCGGTCTCTTTCTTTTTAAAAATATGCCTAAAAAAGGGGGGTTGGAGGTGAAAAAAAAACGCTACCACACCACCACAAAATAACTTAGCTTAACAAATTGTTGTTTTCAACTTTTGTTTTTCTTTTCTATCTGATGTGTTTGAGTGGTTGTTCTTTCAGTTCATATTAAATATTCCACCATCAAATTAAATTTGTTGTTTTAGTTGTTACTTAAAAATTAACTTCTTAATGAACCTTTACATCCTATTGAAATACCCTACCGATTGTAGCGCATCAACTCACTATGTTTTCAAACAAATGCAATACATACATACGTTCATGCATACATACATATTTACATTTGTGATTCCCCTCCATAAATATACAGCCGGCTACTCATTTCTTTCCTCAGTTTGCTTACTCTGCTCATTTATCAGCTTACGTTTTAGCAACAAATTTCACAACATTCGCTGACGTCACGCTAAAATAATCGAATTCAAGAGGTGGACCCAAAAAGTTCCTACATACATGCAAAAATACATTAAGGGAAATTTTCACTATCAGTTAAACAGAAACTTAACTGATTTAGCCATGTCATTGTCATACCCAAAAAGTTAACACAGCTAATTATACAAAATTTAATTAACCGGTTTTTAGAATGCTCCCAAAATAATCACAATAATCACACAATCTCAGTATCTGTATCTGAGTCAGTGCAATGCCAATCAGAGCCACCTGTGGCTGTGGCCGGGGTTGCTGCTACTGCCGCCTTTTACCCCCCAAGGTAAAGCACGTGAAAGATCCGCTGAGTCACCATGGAAACGCCGCGCTCCACTTGTTTTGAAAGTGATTTTTATTTTTGCGCGAACATGGAATTCTCCAAGAGAGCAAGAGCAGTTGAGCAGTCGGCAGTTGCTTTTTTCTGCCTGTCTGTTCCAAACCTTGCCTAACATTCGAAGCGAGTGGACGCAGACGCTTTCTGTGCTTAAAAAAAAACTTATCATCCAAAGCAGAACGTGAGCATCTCACGTAGCAGATAAGGATTAAGTATGGCAGCTGGCAACATACAAGGCAACTGTCTGGATGATGTTTGCGATTACGGGGATAATGGTGCCAGCATTTCGGCAGGATTTTATTTTGGCTTCTGCACGCTAATCTCCCATATCCTGCTGACGGGTATAACGGTGGCAATTGTTTATAAGTGTGTGGTGCTCAAGTTGGTTCATACGGCCGGACATGCGTTTTACTGTACAATTGGAGTAAGTACTAAAAAGGGGAAATATGCGGTGAATGATAGAGAATTAGAATACCTAAAGGGCTTCAGAAGTGAAGCGAAATGAAAAACGTGGATTGAATTATCGTAGGCTTTTATTTTGAAACCATAAATTTAAAGCAATTAAATTGTTGAAAATGAATACTGAGACATATTTCAAGACTTCAAAAAAATCGAAGGTCTAGTGGACAGGTTCGTGTGAAAAGATTGTCTGAGGCACGCACTTACTGCGTTCTTTCTTATAAAAAGTTTAAGGCCCGTTTTCTCATCTTCTGAATAGTAGTATCTCTCGGTCGGCCGTAAGAGTTTATACAAAACACAAAGGAAAATCGGGACAAACTTTTTACGAGTGATGCAAACGGCGTCTAGCCAAAACCAGTGATATTACTCTATGTTTTAAAGCAGCAATAAACTCTGGTGCAAAACTATAGCCGTACCTTGATTTTTTAGTGTACGCATAGAAAAAGAAGAGCTGGAAAAACTTTGCGATTACCGTTTGAAAGAACGTTAAAAATGCGAGAAAATAAGTGACAAAAATCAACACTCTCAGTGCAAAAATTAACCGTTATGTTTCATTTTCGATTTTCACACGGTGCATAACTATAGCCGCACTTCACTAAATTAAATAAACTATTGAAAAATTTTAACTAATTAATTTATTTTTATTCACTTTAGAGTTAAACCTCCTTTAGCACTAATTAACTCCTAGATCCTATTTGTCATACTCTCTACTTAGGTTTTTTAAATCACTAAGGAACAGTTTTTTCCATACCTTAATTATTGTCAATTTGAGCTCCTTAGTACTATTGTACTGAGGGTTTTGAGCATTAATCCTTCGGACAAGCAAGGCCCAAAGGTTTTCCATCGGATTCAAGTCCGGGGAGCACGCGGGCCACTCCAAAAACCGAACATTAGTGCCTTGTGTTGCGTGCATTAGTGCGTTGTCCTTTTAGAAATGACCTTTTAACGCCTTCTACCGCGAAGAGAAGGCCATAAATTCATTTGCAAAATGTCCACGTACTGTCAGGAGTTCATATGAGTGCTTGGAAATGCCAGCTTCAAGCATCCACACTCGCAGAACAAAGCCCAAATCATCAATGATCCTCCTCCAAAATTTCTCTTAGAAAAGTACAGGTGTTCCTTCCTCAAATCCCTCCAATAGTGCGAAAACCCATCAGGAAAATCCAAATTATACTTTTTCTCATCCGAGAAAATGATCTGGAAAGATGAGTTATTATTTGCATTGCTCTATAAAAACTTTTTACTTTTGTCCAGTCAGTTGCCATGTTATCTCTGGCGAATTTCACCCGGGCTTCCTTATGGCGGTCCAGTAACTTTGGTGCCACCTTCAATTTTTGTCGCTCCATGTTTTCTGAGTTCTTAAAAGAACGTCCAACGGTCCAGCGAGTCACTTTTATGCCACATTCAGCCGCTAATTCATTAGCGGTCTTTAATAAATTACTTCCAGCACTCACTAATCGGCGCTGGTCATACTGATTTGTCTTCGGCTTACGTCCTCCGGTTTTTTTTTCATATTCATTTTTTTCGTACAATTTTTCAGACAATTTCACGAAATGAGCAATTCTCACTTTTGAGCGCCAAAGTTTGGCCTTTCTCGACATCTGACAGCACTGGCCCACTTGGCATTTTTACAAATCCATTACTAATAGTTACTCAACCAAGTGTACGCAAATTAAATCGCCGCCAGCAAACACAGAATACGAAAATTAAACTGTGCGGCTATAGTTATGCACCTCGCGCAAATCGAAAATGAAACATAAGGGTTAATTTTTGCACTGAGAGTGTTGATGTTTGTCAATTATTTTCTCTCGTTTTTAACGTTCTTTCAAACGGTAATCGCAAAGTTTTTCCAGCTCCACTGTTTCTATGCGCACACTGAAAAATCAACGTGTGGCTATAGTTTTGCACCAGAGTTTAGGCAACTAGTGGCCCGTTACGCCCTCGCAGCCTGGTCCATGATTTCGGTAGCTGTCTCTTTCTAATCGCTAGATAGCGATATAATCAGAGTTGCTTCAACTTTTGCGAAATCGGTGGTTCAAAATTTGTTAGTGGACCAAGGATTCGGACAACAAGGATAGCCTTCCCTTATGTTTATTAACATCGCATTAACATTAATGTTAACAAATTAACATTAGGATGGCAGAAAGCACATGAATGACAAAATTTGGTTTTTGGATGAGAGCATTGGTTACTGTAGCACTTCACGTATCGACTCGTATGTTGATCCTGATCAAAAATATATACTCCGAGGGAAAAATCCGAGAACATTGGACTCAAGATAAGCACAAACGTTAACAAAAGCAGTGTGAGACAGAGTTTCTGCTTTTTAGATAAATTTTTAGTTTGGTACGATATTTCACATGAATAGAAAAAGAAAAAACAAATAAGATGCCTTTTCAAACGTATTCGGATTTCAAAGCTGTACAAAATTGTTTCTATTCATGTGAAATATCGTACCAAACTAAAACTTTATCTCATCTGAGTATAGGCCTTTAAAAACAAATCTTTTCTGTTCGAGTTGAACTCTTTTCATTTCAAGAACGCTTAGAAAATTTGTGGTCATACAATTTTAGAATATTTCGTTTTTGTTTTGAATTGACGGCAAGTTATTTTCTGAACGGTTTAATTTCTTTCCATGTATACTTTATTTGGTTGTAAATATTTCCTTCCACCTGTTACATTCATTTCCACAAACATACGGCCATGTTATCAATTCCACTTCCACTAAAGCTTTGTGATTTAGAATCCAAATCAAGTACTAAAACCGACTTTAAATCACAACATTTTTGTGGAATTGAGAACATGGCTGATAGTATATCCCTTTATATAAATCTGTTTGAGGAATCTCTATCCAATTGAGTTAATTATTAAATTCCATTTTCATTCTTCCTTTTTCTTTCTTTTAAATTAGTTTGTCTTCTTCATGGGTGAGGCTCTGCTTGTGCGAAATAGTGAATGCTTGGAGTCTTGGTTAGGACACACAAACCTAAATCGCTTACATGCCATCCTTGGACTTCTAGCCTTTTTTGTGGGTGTTGGGGGTATTGGTATTAAAACCTGGCAAAAGCTGGAACGTAAACGTGAAGATCCCAATGCCAATGTGAAGCATTTTAAAAGTAACCATGCTTTCTATGGTAAGTTCATACGCCCTCAAATAATATATTCCAAATTAATAATTTATTTTGTTTTTTGTTTTCCTCCCTTGCCAGGCATTGTCGGCTGTGCTCTTCTACTCGGCAGTGTGCTCAGTGGTCTTCCGCTGTATTTCATCACCAGCAGTAGCAATACATTAAAATTCCTTCATCGGTTTTTTGGGCTCATTGGATTTGTGGTCTTGATGATCTCGCAAATGTTTAGCTATAATACGGGCTTTGGTACACGTCAATGGAAGCCGCATTATCAGAAATTATTCAAATTCTTTACATTTATTGCCACCATTACGACGGCAAATTATGAATTTAGAAGATTTTTGCGTGATATTGTGGTATGGATCAGCTCCGGACTATTTGAAGCCATTTCAGTAAAACGAACGACAGGATCTTTGACCATTGAAATTGAATCAGACAATGTTACTTGCTTTAGAATCAACTACGAGAAGACTAACAAATGTTCGATTAGTTGAATGTAAAGAATCTTCAATATTTTTCATCGACTCTACAAACTTACGTTTATTTTTTAAGCTTTCTTCAGTCTGAAACTCAACTGTCAAAATGAATCCGTTCCCTCCATCCATTGCTCCTACAATTTTTAAAAAATTTTCAAAATTGCCACCAATTATTTGTGTTTGGCGTATAACTAACTGTACCACCCATCACCATAAGGTGTCTGTATTTTTTTAGTGTAGATAATTTTTTTGTGGTTCCAATTTTTTATAAAACTTTGTCAAAATTCGTCTCAATTTAGCAATAAGTTGTTTAATAATGACTTTCTTAGGATATTTGAAGAATTTTTAAATATTTTCTAAGCGTACCAACCAATCGAACTTTTATTAGTCCCCTCGAATGAAGAAAAGACTTTGCTCGCAGAAGATATTCTAGTTATTAGCTAAGTCGTAAAATATTGTTAATAGTTTAAATGCAAGAGTATTAGAAAATATTTAGGGGCTTTGTAAAAGAATAATAAAACTAATTTAAGGAAATTTAATACCTATAAATTAAAAGTTGTTTTGTAGTTTTCGTATTGTAAACAACCGTGCAGCAGTGATGGATCCAGATTTCTGTGTTCGGATCGGATCGGGTAGGTCAAGTTAAGAGCAAAAGTAAATTTGGGCGATGAGCATCGGGTTGCAAACCCGTAATTCCGACTTTATATTTACCGCCAACCGAAACTTGAACCAAACCTCTTAAATAAAATAGCTGAACTTGAAGCTGTTCTGAAGCAAAAGGGTTAACTCTGATCAACAAAAAGTTGAGACTACTAAAAACTGACTTTTTGCCCTTCCAATGTGCAAAGCCCTTGTAAAATATAGCGCCTTCGACGGATAAAACGGATTTAAACGAATCGGAAAACAAATGGTCGGTTCGATCAAAAAGTGAGAGTGTATTGGGTTGCGAAAATAAAGCACCGACCTGATCGCTTCGAACGCTAGCCAGCGACTGAGAAGCTGTTTGCTCTCTTGGCGTCAGCTTCGGCATGCGCTCGGCTTCTGTATGTGTGATTAGCGAAATGTCTTCGGCCTCTGGGGGCAACGCTTGAATCTAAAAATCTAACCTATTGCCCACCCAATGTGCCTTCGAGAGTTTCTCGTAATTAAAACGGATAAGAGCTAATCGGAAACCGAATCTTACGATAAGTTTGTGACAGCATAAATTTCGGTCAGGTTAGTTTGTTAAAAGTATCATAAACGTTAGACAAACGCTCTTTGGCAAATATTATTCGTTTCTTTATTTAAAGCTCGTTTTTAAGTACGTTTTTTAGTATTTATCAAATATGTACTAGTAGACCCGCGCGCTTCGCTGCTTGCTAAATGAATTTAGTGTTTAATTTGTCTATCATAAAATGTTCCGTTCTACAGAATGGCACAATATGAAATGAAATAGGCGTTCAAACAAATATTTTTGCGTGTTGCGGAGATAGCCTCCTACACACACATTTTTATCTACAAATTTATGGTATAGATTTTATTGAACGGCCAACAACCTCGAACCTTAAATTGTCAAACATTAACCATCGGTAAACTCTGGTTCGAACCGTCGAACCGGGTCTCTTCAAAAATGTTATGGGCTCGCAGCCCTAATGAACATGTATTTACTTTCGCAGTAATGAAAGTACGGCAGTATACCATAATAAAGAATTATTCGCATAAATACTCACTTTATAAAATCGCCTTAATATCGATTTTACTTCTCACATGATTATGACGGGTGAGTTCAAGCATATAGTCAAGTGAAATAATCATTTTATTTTAATGGTAGCGTTTCCAAACTTGATATTCTTCAGTTTTATATGTAGGCACATAATTCTTTAAAGTTTGGTTTTAAGGCCGATTTCTATTCTTTTCAGATATGTCTCAGATAAACTTGCAATTTACTCTGTTACTTGAGATGTGAAATCGGCCCTAATCCAGAAAATTAATATGTTTTAAGCGGACTCATTCTTGAACTAGCCATTATTGTTTATGCTTCATATTATTATATTTCATTTTCAAAACATTAAAAAGCAAATAATACAGTTGCACCATATTTCACCTTAAAAAATATGTTTAAAGCGGGCCAACTCTTTCGTGAGCGCGAGACCCAGTTTACTGAAGCGCTGGAGGCCATTTTTGAAATGAAAAAGGACGGGTTCTTGCTCCTGAACCCTGTTCAGATATATTTATCGAAGCCACAGACTTGTATGAAGTAGAAAGTTCTATTAGTGAGACTGGCGAAGCAGACATCCCTGAGAGCGAGAGCGAATTGGAATCTGAAAGCTCTTATATAATAACAAAGAAGAGAAAACTTGAAAACCACAGAAATACCAAGAAGAAGTCATTTATCACTCCGAAATTGGTGGAAGTTCTGGACAGATGCCAAATTAGCTCGAGAAATGTAGTCAATGATGTAGCAGAGCGGGCTGTAAAAACGGTTGAAGACTATAGCGGCAAGCCAACAACGACGACAGATCAAGAACTGTACCTGCTCCAATGCGTTGAAAGTCACAGGAAAATGTATCCAAATTGTTTGAAAAAAAAAAAACACTTTTATGTCCATTTAAATAAAACAAAAACCAAACTAAGAACAAAATACCATGAAATTTCTTACACAAAAAGGGATGTATTTTTCATCTTTACCAAAGGTACAAAGAATTTAATGGGATTGTGCAAATTTTTGTAACAGCTAGAAGGAAGCATCTCCATTCCCAGTCGATAGAGCCATGTCCGCACGGACCTTCTAGACAGTTACTACATAACAGTAAAACCATGTTGAGTGACCATTTGGGCTACCATGGGGCAGTTCGCTGAGCTCAGGAGACCGCTCCGTGGACACCGCTTTGAATCGATGAAAGAGATAGAACCCGAATCGAAAATGAAATTAAAGACTATACCGGAAAAGAACTTTGCAGCATGATTTTAAAATTGGAAAAACTTTGCCACAAGTGTAACGCATTCGGCGAAGACAACTTTGTGGGAATGAAATGAATTTACAAGAATAAAGATTTTTTAATTTACAAACAAATACCCGGAACTTTTTTACCACAGTAGTATAGTAATCCGAATTTTTTTAGATCCTGAAAGAATAGGAATTATCAAATGGACGATAGTCTATTTTTAAGCAGCACAGTAAAAAATAGAATATGCGCAGGATCGGCTGCAGTCGTGATGCGCAGCACTTCAGTTCAGTTCGTGTGGGCAGAATAGTTGAAATTTTGCCGTAATATACGTTTTCCCATAAATATTATTTACATATTGTCTTGGCTATATTAAAAACAAATTTTTCAATGGTCATGGTACCTTTTTGTCAAATGTTATGACTTCAAACCAAGTCTACGCCAACTACTTAAAAATTAAAAATGTAGGCATGGGCAACAGTACGTATGAGTGATAAAATTTGAATCCAAGTCGCAGACCCTATTTATTA
>JAEIFU010000948.1:0-73450 GCA_018904235.1 Lordiphosa stackelbergi
ACGTTGGTAAATGTAACATTTTTCATTGGTAAATTCACCAATTTACGTCTTTGATTTTCGCCCAAAAGTTTTTCCATTTAATAACAAAATGTCTGCACTTTTGATTTTGTAAACAAAGAAAAAATCAAATTACTGCTGACCTGCGCTGCTGGTTGCCTGAATAATTTTTTATTCTGAAAAACAACGAATTAAATTAACTTACATTTTATTAATTGAAAAAACTTTTACTTACACTGTCATGATTCGAACTCGGTTCCCTTGCACTGAAAATCAATTTGACGACGTTCTAGACGACTGGGCTGCGCCGCGCGTCTGAGTCAAGGCAACTAAAGCTTACTTATAGTGAAGGGGATTCTGATGTGTGTAGAAAATGTTTGATAATTGCCTGCTTGCAATTCTCAAGATCTAATTCAACACTCTTGCTATATATATAGCGCATACGAAATTTGCGAAGAAAAAAATCAAAAAGTGTTAGCATTTTGAAATCAAAGGGACACATAGTTAATTTCAAATGACTTTTGTCTTGATTATACGTTGAAATTGGTAATATCAATAAGAAAAATCATTAAATCAACAAAATTTTAGTCAAAAACGAAAAATGTTACATTTACAATTTTTTTTATTTTTGTGTTAAATTTTTTTTCAACGAGCTCTCCAAAAATGGCATATTTTTCTCATGCAATTGAATAGGGACAAACGTGATTTCGTCGTCCTAAGGTAACCCCGCAAAGGTATATCGTTGACATCATATCAACGTTTTAAGTAGAAAACAAGTGAGGAAAGTCGGTCAAGCCCGACTATAATATACTCTGTACCCGGTGTATATGCTGAATGCGTCGCTACCACTGTGCTCATCTCTAAGTTTTTTCTCTCTCTCTCTCTCTCTCTCTCTTTGATGCATGCAATGCGGTGTTGTTTGGGTGTGGGTTGGAGGGGTCGAGATGACACTTATTTTCTCATAACTTGAGAACCGCTCATCCGATCTTTATTATTTCTTTGGCAAAAAGATAGATATTGCTAATGACTAACTATCTCTAGAAGGTACAAATCATCTATCTACAAAACTGTGGGAGATATGACGTTTTTTTCAAAATTGTGGGGGCGGGAGGGGGCGTGGCAAAAATTGAAAATAAACTTGATCTGCATGCAAGTATAAGAAGCATTTGTCTCATACATGTCAAACCTCTATCTCTTACCATCTCTGAGATCTGTTTGTTCTACGGACGGACAGACACGGGGGGACAGACATGTTACGTACAGATGGACATAAAATTTCGCTGTCTGTTGATGCTGATCAAGAATTTTTTATAAACTTTATAGGGTCTTTAAAGAAAATTCCTTTCCCGTTATACCACACTTTAACTTATTCAATTGTCCGTAGCAATTTGCTCGTACGTAAGAATTCACTCCTTTAAAACCATTATTTTGCATTTTTTATACTCTGTACCGAAGGTACATAGAGTATATTAAGTTTGTGCAAAAGTATGTAACAGGGAGAAGGAATCATTTCCGACCCTATAAAGTATATATATTCTTGATCAGCATCAACAGCCGAGTCGATATAGCCATGTCCGTCTGTCCGTCTGTCTTGTCCGTCTGTCCGTCCGTCTGTCCGTCCGTATGAACAAACAGATCTCAGAGATGGTAAGAGATAGAGGTTTGACATGTATGGGACAAATGCTTCTTATACTTGCAGGCAGATCAAGTTTATTTTAAATTTTTGCCACGCCCCCTCCCGCCCCCACAATTTTGAAAAAACGTCATATCTCCCACAGTTTTGTAGATAGATGATTCGTACCTTCTAGAGATAGTTAGTCATTATTAATATCTATCTTTTTGCTGAAGAAATGATAAAGATCGGACGAGCGGTTCTCAAGTTATGAGCAAATAAGTGAATCTGAATCACTCCCGGCCACCCCCGCCACCCACCACCCACCCTTTCACAACCAACGCCGCACAATCTTAGAGAGAGAGAGAGAGAGAGAAGAGAGAGAGAGAGAGAGAGAGAGAGAGACAGAGAGAGAGAGAGAGAGGTACAGAGTATATTATAGTCGGGCTTGACCGACTTTCTCACTTGTTTCTTCATCAGTTAGTGCTTTACCGCCCACCACAGCATTTTTTTCTACTTAAATCGTTTATATGATGTCAAGATATAAGCTTCATTGCGCGGAGTTTCACTTAGAATGACGAAATCACGTTTGTCCCTATTCAAGTGCATGATAAAAATTTGCCATTTTTGAAAAGCTCGTTAAAAAAAAATTTTTCGTAACAGAAGACAACGCTTATTTAAAAAAATTTTTTGTTGATTCAATAAAGAATGAAGTACTGAATGCTAAAAAATATTTGCCTTTTGATTCAATTTGATTGTTTCAGTCAAATAGTTGTATATTCGCGCTAAAACGCTTGTCCCTATTCAAGTGCATGGCAGTGTATATATAAGGTATGTACATGTCACAAATATATTACTGTGAGTGACTAATAAGGTAGCGGATCGCTGAGAAATCTAACAGTGTTAACAGAATATTAATCAAATAAACATTTAAATTGAATGGCAATTAAAACTTACGAAAGGAAAGCGAACAAAAATAATAATCAGACATTCTTGGAAGTAAGCTCCAAATTTTGAAATGATTCAGAATAAGAAGAAACGAATTGTTTTTTGTTAAAAATTAAACATCTGGCTGGCACTATCAACATGTATATTACAGTCGGTTTTATATAATCATTGAACCTTGAAGATTTATGGTCGATTGCAGAGCGGGAATTTCCGACTCTTTGCTCCCAAATCTCTAGGGAATTGCTCGGCTCGCTGTTAATCACTTATTCCTACAGCTATACCCACATTCTTATAATTCATTTAGTTAAATTTGAATTCGGTTTCTGCACGGACATCAAAATGTCGGTCAGCGAAGCTTTCGTGTTCTTAATACTTTAGACAATCAGAAGAATTTGCGGCGCGAACATATTGACAAACATCAGAGATGATTATTGCGAATTGTAATAAGGCAATGAGTGTAATATTAACAATGCCAGTAAAAGTGTTAAAACGTGCTCTAAAACAAACAATTCTATAATGAGGAACAATTCAAGCAAAAACTTAATTGGATACATTTAGAACCATTTTAGTACTCATCTAATCTGGACTTACACTCGCTTATAAAACTAAACTCGGACAATGTGTCGCTTAATACATTTAGAGTAAATAATGACCATGATGACAAAGGTCTAAATATAGTTCCATCTAATAGATATCTTCTGATACTTGTGGTAAGCAGTTTGGATATATAAAGTTGGCCTTTTGCGCCTCAAAATTACCCTTTGTTGACATTACAAAATGAGCGAAACAGTTACTGTTTATGTGAAAGACAACTCAACAGTAAATAATCATTAATTATATAATTACTTACGGCAAAACATAACAAATTTTGGGGACATTTATAATGAGTGTGGACTTCAGTCAAATAAATTCCTAGTTTCTTGTTTAAAGAAAATCAAGCGAATTTAATTTAATTACAAATTGACAATTGTAACATGGAAAAAGTCACCGCAGCAACCTTAAAGCACCTGAAAAATGTAAAGTATTCGTATGCTTTGGATAACTTTTTGAAGGTCTTTGCATTTTTCAGGTAGAGTATCTTTTATTGTCAGATTTTTACAAAACCCTACCAGAAGTAGCATTCCGTGCAACAACTTAAAAGCCTTTGTTTGTGAAGAACATTTGAAATATTACAAACAAAGTTGTTAACCCCCACCTTGTTAGTTCACTCTGGGCATAAATAAGAGCAGTTGTCCGCTGAGCTGCATTTGCGGCTTAAAGAAAGACGAACAAGAGTTTATCATCAACTGCACTGGTCAAGGACTAACGGAAGTACCAGAGTTACCCATTCCAATAACTGGTTATTCCACGCTGCTGTTTAAAGGAAACAAACTTAGAACACTACCAAATGTATCGTGGCCAGACCTTGCATGAATTGCATTTATCCAACAACAATCTGACACACTAAAGCGCTGAGCAGCATTCCACCGGATCTAACCCTTTTAGATATCCGAAATTCAAACGATGGGCTCAATGTGGCCACATTTCTCTTAGATCGGAAAAGCCAAACAAAACTTTTACAATCTGGCATTCTCTAGATAAGCAAGTATGCGAATACAAATTTCTCAATTGACTTGGTCTAATTAACCGAGAAGAGTAAGAAGCCCCCACATAACCATCATCTAAACTGACCCTGTGAATAGTATAAAGGGCAACTCAACTCTTCTTTTGGAGGAAAATCACCTCGACGTTTTGCCTTAACATATTCTGTGGAATTCCCCACTGCGGGAACTACACTTGAAGAACAATATTCAAACCAGTCTAATTATTTATATATTACCTATATTATTATTTATTGATGATAGAATGACACAGTTCCTCTCAGCACGTAATTTGTTCACAGATTACGTGCTGAGAGGAACTGCGTTAGAATATTGTTCTTCAAGTGTAGTTCCCGCAGTGAAGAACTCGTGAGAGTAACCTGGGGCAAAACGTTGAGCTGATTGTCATTCAATAGAAGAGTTAAGCTGCCCTTTATCCCATTCGGAAGCTTTGGAAAATAGGTTGATTCTTGGTTAATTCGACCTTCAAAATGGTGAAATTTGTAGTCTCATACTTGCTTATCCAGAGTATGCCAGCTTATAAGAGTATTGTTTGATTTATCCAATCTAAGGGAAATGTGGCCACTTTAAACCAACCGTTTGAATTTCGAATATTTAGAAGGGTTAGATCCAGTGGAAACAGATCAACGGTTAAGTTTGTCAAATTGTTGTTGGAAAATTGAAATTTCATAAGGCTTGCAAAAGACTGGCCACCATATCTTTGGTAGTGTAATGAGTTTGTTTCCTTAAAAAAACAGCCTGGGATAGCAAGTTTTTGGAATGGGTAACTCTGGTATTTTCGTTAGTCGTTGACTAGTGCAGTTGATGATAAACTCCTATTCGTATTTTCTTAAACCTTAATCGTAGTTCAGGGGACAACTTCTCTTATTTATGCCAAGAGTGAATTTACAAGGTCGGTGATAAAAACTGTGTTCATAATATTTCATATGATACTCACAAACAAAGGCTTATAAATTGTTGCACGGAATGCTAATTCTGGTAGGGTTTTGTAAGAATTGTTTTTAAAAGATACTCTGCCTTAAAAACGCAAAGTCCTCCAAAAAGTTATAAAAAATTAAAATTCTTTAAATTTTTCAAGTGCTCTTAGGTTGCTGCGTTGATTTTTTCCATGTTACAATTGTGAATGTGTAATTAAATTAAATTCGTCTGATTTTCTTTAAATAAGAAACTAGAATTTTATTTGACTGTCCACTTTTTAAAATAAATGTCTTCAAAATTTGTTAGGTTTTGCCGTAAGTAATTATATATTAAATGATTATTTACTTTTGAGTTGTCTTTCACATAATTAAATAACTGTTTCGTCAATGTTAGACTCATCAAAGGATAATTTTAAGGCACGAAAGCTACACTATACATATCTAAACTGCTTGCCACAAGTATCAGAAGATAGCCAATAGATGGAACTAAATTCAGACCATTGTCATCATGGTACTTAGTTATTCTAAGAGTATTAAGTGACACGTTGTCCGAGTTTATTTTTATAAGCGAGTGTAAGTCCTGGTTAGATGTGTACCAAAATAGTTATAAACGTATACTACAAAGCTTAAGCAAGTAACTGATTGTTATTATAGGTTTGTTCATTTTAGAGCACTTTTTAACACTTTTACCTACATCGCCATGGTTATACTCTTTTCCACAATACAATTCGCAATAAACAACTTTGAAATTTGTTAATAAGTTCGCGCCGAAAATTGTTCTGTTTGTCAAAAGTATTAAGAAAACGGAAACTTCGTTGACCAAAATTTTGATGTCCGTTCAGAAACCGAACTCAAATTTAACTAAATGAATCAAAAGAATGTGTAAATGCAAGAAGGCTCTGGCAGCCAGCGTCGCAGAACTCCTACCAGCAGAGCAAGTCCCTAGAGATTTTGGACCGAAGATTGGGAAATGCCCGCTCTACAATCGACCATAAATATTCAAGCATTATATAAAAACACATGTGTACAAGTAGGAAACTCGGGCAAGCCCGATTGTAGAATACTGTGCACTTGCTAAAGTGTATTTTTTTGCTGCTGTAATAGCAGTTCAAAGCAGCGCTGCTTCAACGAACTTTCTTTTGCTCATAACTTGACTATCGTTTATTTGATCCTTACATATCGCCAAATAATGCTAATTACTTAATATGTTTAGAATGTACCAATCATTTCGCTCATAATTTGAAGTACTAAAATTAAAGTAAGTCAACCCCGACTGTAATATACCCTATATATTTCAAAATGTATATACCCTTGGCCTCTTCTCGGCCTTTTTGAAAGAGCTTTTACTTCTAAAGCTTAGTACTCAGATAAACTAGCGTACGGTGCAATGTAACTGTTTTCCCTGCATTCGAATTTTGTTACTTGTTTATTTAAATATTCAGGGAGATTTGGATTCAGGATTGCAGAATTCATTGGCAATGAAAAATCATACCGATGGTTTCAAATTACGACAATCGATGATTTTTGCCGTAATATTCCGACGGGCCAGTTTCGAAAAAACTATAACAAAATTTTTCTGCTCATACCCCATCGGTATTGAATTAGCTGTTTCTACTTATCAAGTTAGCGCCTGCGCCTGTTAAGTTAGCGGCGCCATGAGCTTTTCGTCGCGCAGGAACAGAAATTTTAGTTTGTCGTTTGTGGACCCAGCGTAAGAGGCCAGTCGGAATTTTACGCAAACTTTCCGACAACCTTTTTATACTCTGCACCAAAGGTACACAGAGTATATTAAGTTTGCGCAAAAGTATGTAACACGGAGAAGGAATCATTTCCGACCCTATAAAGTATATATATTCTTGATCAGCATCAACAGCCAAGTCGATATAGCCATTTCTCTCAGTCCGTCCGTCTGTCCATCCGTATAAACAAACAGATCTCAGAGGTGGTAAGAGATAGAGGTTTGACGTCATGGAAAAAACGTCATATCTCCCACAGTTTTTTAGATAGATGATTCGTACCTTTTAAAGATAGTTAGTCATTAGCAACCCCCCTCCCACCCTTTCACAACCAACGCCGCACAATCTTAGAGAGAGAGGGGAGAGAGAGAGAGAAACTTAGAGATAAGCGCGGCAGCAGCACTCCATTCAGCTCCTACTTTAGGTACAGAGTATATTATAGTCGCGCTAAACCGACTTTCTCACTTGTTTTATTTAAAAGGGCGAAAAAAATATTCATTTTGTTTATTTTTGTAAAACATATTGTCGGATCTGCTTGAAGTTTTGGACGATGTTTATAAGACGCTAATAGAAGAGTTCAGCAAATTAAAAAACATTTTTCTGAAGGTATACAGTACACTATAATCTAAAAACCAAGGCTGCAAACCTCTAAAATTTTGCAGAAGGTTCGGTCCGGGGGTTCGAACCCGTTGTAAAGTCTAAGGTTCGGTTCGCGGACCGGTTCCTGAAACACCTGAACCCAAGGTTCTGGTTCGAACCTCGGTTCACTTGCACATAACAAAATAGTTTCCATTTATTATTATAAGTATATATTTATACTTATTGTTTAAAATAATATTCTTTAGTTTAATAAGGAAATTTAAATTATTAAATTCTTTAGCTGATATTTACAACATGTGAGAACTGATTATAGTTAATAAGAATTATATCTTCTAGGAGCCCTTCACCTATACTAGCTCTTAGTTTATAAAGAACCTGATACCTGAGTGGCCGGAAAAGCAAGTATGGTCAAAGCAATATTTCTGAAGTCCTCTTTTTTTTGACTTTTCCAAAATTTTAAAACATTTGTCGATGTATTTTCTCTTGTACAATTTTAGAACAAATCTATAACATAATTTATAGATTTTATATTTGTTTATTGCTTTCTATTTGTTTTATAAATTTCTCTTCTTTGCAATCAGAGGTTGAGTCTTTTAAAGTTGAATTTGGAAAACTCTCATAAAGAAAGAACTCTGAATGCAAAAATCTTTAAGAGTTAGTAAGCGTTCGCACACTTTGTAGGTTGAGTTTCATCGTGTTACACAGTCTAGCACTGGTTTTTTCAATTTTTCTCTGTGCAAAAGATTTAAAATAGTGTGAGTACAGAGTTTCTTACTAAGTGTGCGAACTCTATTAATGTCAATCTGAACTTCTTTAAAAAAAATAGTTTACTACTACATTTAAGGTGTGAGGGTGCAGCACAACGAACTGTAATTATAGAGATCTCTGGAAATTTATTGAGCTAACTTTGTCATCGTGCAAATCAAGAAAAGCTTTTGATTCACATGAGCAACCTTCATTAACATTGCATTCTTCTTAGTTGCATTTCTCTTTCGCTATGCAGTCGTCATTTAATACATAGTTCTCCTGCCCAAACCATATTTGCTTTTGTCGACGGCGATGATAGGGGAAATTGGAAGTTTTAAAACCTTGGAAAGGCCATCAATCCTCAAAATATCTGATTTATTATTTTTGTTAAATTCTCTATAAAATATACCTAATTTTTAGATCCATGTTGTGCAAAGATCTTCACATTTGCAAAATCGTATGGAGAAAAGCCCGGTCTAATGTACATATGTGAAGATAAACAAGTATGCTCGGTTACTAGAACAAGTGGTTTAGATTAAACGAATTTAACCTTATGTTCAAAGCAGTGTCGATTTCATTCAAACGGTTTCCTTCCAAATTATCTAGTAAACAATTTATATAAAAAGTCGTACAAGCTTAATGCAATGCACAATCGTTCAACTAAATTTTCTATAGATTTCAAATATTTCCCTGTTCATGTCTTTGAAAAACCCATTAAATTTTGTGAACCGAACCTAATTTTTAGAAAAAGTGGTCCGGTTCGGGTTCAGGTTCGAGGAGTCAAAAATTTTAGGGGTTCGGTTCATGGTCCGGTTCGTTAGACCCACACATCCCGAACCGAACCGGTTCTAAGGGGTTCGGTTTAGGACCGGTTTGCAGCCTTGCTAAAAACCTCTATTTTCCGTTGCGGACGTTACACACAGTGTACCAATTTTTGGTTCAAATTTTTAATATATCTAACAAATATAGTTTGTATCTTAAATTAAAGAAAATGAAACAATTTTTAAGTTTTGCTAAGCTCAAAATACTGAAACGACTGTTTTCCCATTTTTTTTACCAATGAAAATACCCTTATTTTTAAAGAATAAATACTAGTAAGAGGTAGGTGTGGGTAAGCCTCTGCCAAGAACAAACAAACCACCGTAAAACCATATTGCTTGTATGTTTTGAAGCTTGAATATGTATTGTATTTTATTAACAAACATTTGGATTTTGGGCAACTTTGTGTCTCTCTTTTACTCTCATTTTTTTTTTTTGTAAAACTCAAACGCCCCAAAAATTTTTTTTTTTTTTTTCTGTTTTTTAACGTTTTTTTTTCCCCCCCCCCCCCACCCTTTTTGTTTTTTTTTTTTTTTTTTTTTTTATAACCCCCATCCATAAAATATCTTTTTTTTTTTTTTTTTTTTTTTTTTTTTTTTTTTTTTTTTTTTTTTTTTTTTTTTTTTTTTTTTTTTTCTCTTTCCCTTCTTTTGTTTTTTTTTTTTTTTTTTTTTTTTTATTTCTTTATCTTTGCTTGTTAGGGTTGTCGAATTTTTCAAAAATATCTATATCGATATTTTTGGCGATATTGAAAAAGTATCATTTCGATATAAATATTTTGGTGTCAAAAACATCGATATTATCGATATTTTCGATATTTTTCAATAAAAGTCCGGATCTTAACAATGAACAGGTCTATTGAGGTAATTGAGGCGTCATTTGACGCGTAATAAGAACTACAATCTGACTGCGCAAAAAAATATAGATTTAATGTATATTTAGTAAATTAACAAAAGATATCTATTTTTTATTTCATACATAACATAAGTTCTGAAAACTTATTCATGAATTTAAATTTATGGAACGAAAGCAGTGTTTACTTTTTTAATTCATCATCTTTCAAACTAGAGCATTCGAAATACAAAGCATAAACAAAACTTATTCAATTAAATCTTCGAAACTTAAAAACTTCTGATTTTACCAATAATCGTTAGACAAAGATTTTTGGAAGACGCGTTGAGTTATGTGCTCATAGGTCATTGGGCTTCTGTTGTCAGAAACCACACTTTTTATAGCCGATGCCAATCGTTGGCACGGAGCTTCCCGGTGTAATAAGATATGGGCATTTCCACAGAAAGGTCCACCGAGATTGAAAAAATTGTTTTTTTTTAAATGATTTTTCTTAACATAACATTGCAAACAAAAATCAAAATAAATACTAAAATGTATGTACAGCTTTTCTGATTCTTTACTATAAGAAAATTGGTCCGAATACCGAAGATATGTCCATTTCACTGTTAGCTTTTTTTAAGATGTCGCGTGCTAAATGTCGCATTCTTCATAATATTAAAGCTTATAACAACAAAACTAATGTAAATAATTGGAAAGCTTCATTGTTCCCCTTTATTTAAAGTTAACTGCTTCAAAATTTTTATTAAACTTTCGGAGATTTATTAATTTTTTTAGATGCAGTCGAAAACGACTTCCATTTTTGTCACGTGATAAATCCAATGATTTTTTAAAGTATATTTTAATCGTCAAATCGACTGAACCTACCTTTTGCACTAAATATACTGCTACCAAAATTCTACTAAAAAATAGAAACAAAATCAAAAATTCTTTATGTCTTCCATTTTTCTCTGCACTTTAAAGGCGTACGAATGTCGCGTTCGTGACTGTGAAAATGCCCATATGACAATGCCAAGTCAGAAAGCACTGGCAATGCGTCTTTCTCTGCAATCCAGAACTTAATAGGGTCCCGTTCCGGGCAAACAACGGTAAATTCCAATTGTACTCCAATAATTTACATTACATTACATTTACATTTATCTCCAATAATTTATTCTCCTGTCCTGGTGGTTGTTGAGATATCATGGCAGTATTGTGATCACCGAAGAGCGATCCTTCAAAAATTACGTCTTCAGATGTCGCACACTTGTGTTTAAAGGGAGAACAATATTTGTGCAGCATGACTATAGGCGACTGTCACAGTTTTGACGATAGTCGTCATGCTGCAATCATGTTATTCCTTACTGTTTTTAAAAATGAGCAGCATTTCAGCCAAACATCTCCATGCTTTGCGATTAAGTGCGCCCTTAATGGCGCTTTAATGGCCATGGTCCTTACAACTTTTTGCACAGTTTACTGTAAAAAAAACAACTTTTAAACATTGTGCCTTACATGTCCAGAGCACAAGAAATAGTTATTCGCAACATTGTGAATGAAGGCTAAAACAAAAATATTCCCGAAAAATATTGCCAAAAAATATTCGATGTCCGATATATCGCCTCCGAAAAATATTCGATAATGATATTTTTAATTTTGGGCAAAATGAATATATCGATATTTCGATAATATTTGAAACCTCTGTTGGGCGAAATTTCTAATCCGATAATCATTGCACCCACCCGGGATTTTTTTTTTTTTTTGTACAATATTATTTTCCGACTGAAAAATATAATGAATCTCATATAAAATCGTAAAAGTGACTTAAATAATTTTTTTAAGCGAATCATCCCTAAACAGAGGAGGTCCGGTTCGGATTCAAAAATTAGAAACTTCGGATCCTAGTCCGCTTTGAAGGCCACAACGGGGGGTATTTTTTTTTAAAAAGGGGGGAAAAAAAAAAAAAAAACCCCCCCCCCCGCCCGTTTAAAAAATTTGGTTGTAAAAATTTTTTTTAAACAGTCTGTGTTTAAGGAAACCGCTTGTGATATGTGGATTTTAATTAATTTTTGAAATATTGCTCGTTTTTGAGCCATAATGTAGTAAACTCGCCCTTCTCAGAGCATTTCTATGTTTTGTGTGTAGAATTGGTTTTTTTAAAAGAAAATCGCAGTGGACTTTTGTTAATTCTTGTTGGTCCACCTTAGAAACACTGAACTCTTTGCTCTATCACTCAGTCTTTGCTCTATCACTCAGTCTGCCCCGGTTTTGAACATTTTTTAGACGGTAAAAGGCATTTGTACTCAACCTAAAATTTGAGAATTTCGTTTAGCTTCATCATAAAAACGAAGACGCAGTTAATTTATATATTTTTCAATTCATGTTGAACAAAAAAATTTTTAAATTATACAGAAAATTAAGGTCGAAATGGAATATTTGTGCTGTTATTATTTATTACAAGACACTTTGACGACCTGGAAATAATAGTGCAATTAAATTATAGAGGTAACTCCAAAATTGTAATAGTATCTAAAAGAAATTGTGAAAGTGAAGCCTTTGTTTTCGCCATTGAAATCTACACCCCCCCCCCACACACACACACATACACAGAAAAAAATTAGTTCTTAAACATAAAGAAGTTCCTAGAGCTGCGTACAGTCGATTTGATATTCCATAAAATATCGAACATTTTTCTTGCTGTTTGCACTTCCCAAGTAAGCTTGAATTTTATTACTGTTAATTTATATTCTTTGTAAATAATGTCTGTGGAATATAGTTCAAATATAAACTTTCCCACTTGGTCAAGTATTTGAGTTTTAAGGATTAAAATATTTTAGCGGAACAAATCGGAACCGAAATCCGAAATAAACTAAAAGAACTGAAACCTAGGCTCTGGCCTACACCGGAACTGTAAAACGATTCAGTTGGATTCCCTAAGAATACTCTAG
This sequence comes from Lordiphosa stackelbergi, assembly GCA_018904235.1. Classification (NCBI taxonomy): domain Eukaryota; kingdom Metazoa; phylum Arthropoda; class Insecta; order Diptera; family Drosophilidae; genus Lordiphosa; species Lordiphosa stackelbergi. Next base: position 12,751 of record JAEIFU010000948.1, read on the forward strand.
ACTTTTATGCAAATGTATGCAACGCTCATTAGAAATAATTTGTTACCCTCTATTCTTTTTGTATTTTTAATCTAAAACAATTTTTATTCATACATACTTTTGCCTAACTAAAATAGAGTCTGGCACGTTCTTATTAAAGCCTGGCACGTTCTTATTAAAGCCGCCCCAATATGAGCATATGCGTTTTTCCGTTCCTTAAACTAAAACAATGTGCAATTCCGCTTTCTTATGTTCTCTGTTTTTGGTATTTCAGCCCACTGTACTTCGCGCTCTCTCACATTCTTTATTTCCCTTGAGAGTTGTTGGAATAACCAAAAATTATTGACCGCAATGAAACTACAAGTTGATAATTATTTGTATGTACATATGGAATCCTAAGTACAATTTAAAATCAAAAGCCATACATTTTGACTTCAAAGTGTGCTTAAAAAAATATGCATATGGGCATTTCCCCCAAAAGGTCCACCGGGACCTACAAATTTAAAGTTCTCGAAAAAACTTTGCATGAACATTTTATCGTAGAGAAACATTTATTATTTGTTATCGGTGTGCCGGAATACAAATTGTGCAATTAATAAAAAAAAAAAACACAATTGGGAAATTTTTCGTTTAGTTTAATAAGCCGTTACGTAACGTTCAGTGCCGTAGATAGGGGGCGGGGGGATTAATTTGATCCCATGGTTTCTTTTTGAACGAAATTTGAAAAATACATGTATTATTCTTAAATAAATATGAATATGCTTTTCATCAAATGTTATGTAATAATAAATATCTATTTTACGTAAATAAGTTTATATTTGATGGCTGAAAAGCTCCCAAAATTGACCTATTTTGGTAAACTTCATGAAATTATTGGCCTGTGAGACCTTAGCTCCAGCTCAATATTAATTGTTTGATCGGATTGTGAGTAGATAATATTACAATCTTTGGCGCGATTAAAAAAAAATTTTGCCTGCAGCGCTCACTTTTCCCGCTCTCTCTTTTTTTGAAACAATTTATCCTCATTGAAATCATTCGTTGGAAAATTGTTTGCGATCTGTGATTTAAAATTAGCTTGAGGAGCTCTTTTCTGCGGCCAAATTTGGCAATTTGATCATTTCATTCGGCCAGATCCTTTTTACGTTTTGTGTAGGCTTGAGGGCGAAAATAATTCGATTAAGCATCCTCCTGAAGCACCTTTTATGACCACTCATTCTGCCGCGCACTTGAAACATTTTTTAGATGGTAAAACGCATTTTGCTTAACCTAAAATTTTAAAAAGTTGACTTAAAGATAAAGATTTTATACGAAACCGCCATTACTGCATGTCAGTTCTCCATTATTCACGGTAGATTTAAGGATATTTTTGAGCGAATTGGGACCTATACTAGGCAGTTACCTTATATTCTTGTTTAAAAAATGTTTAACTTTTTTCTAAATAATTGGCGGTCCTTCGAAAGACATTTTATTTTAGTTTTCTAAAAGAAGCCCGGTATACTAGACCATTACCGATAAAAAAAGTTAAAATTAAAAAAACCAACAAAATTTTTTTTTGGAATTTCGACAAATTTTCGAAAAATTCCGGGGTTCTTGCAATCGATCATTTTTATCTTTCTGTAACTTGGTAACATTGTTAGTGACAGCTGTGCCGACTTATTCACCTGATTGCGCTTAAGCTCACCGTGGAAATCGTTTTGACTCGATTGAGATAATAAAAGAAAAATCCGTGTACGTTTTTATACAATCAAATTTGTAATTTAATAACTAAGTGTAATAACTAATTTAAGAAAAGGAAGAAGATAGAGATTTAAGTTAGTTTTTGTATTAGCAAAATTAAAAAGCAGAGAATTTTAAATATTTTTAAATATAAATAAATTTACTTTTATCGAAATTGTTACTATTAGATGAAAAACCGAAATTTACCTGTATATTTGTTTCTATTTCGGTACTGCAAGCCGGTTAGAGCGTTACGGTTATAAAACAAAAAACAACTCGCCCTAAAAAGTGCCATTTTCGCCCTAATATTTAGAAAATCGCCCTAAAAAAAGGGTCAAAGGCGACTCGCCTTATATTTCAGAAAATGCTTTTCTAAAAAAAAGAAATTGTGTTCTAGATTTCAGGGCAATTTTTCTTAAAATACCTTAGACAATTTCAACTGTTATGTCGATTTAAAATTCCCAAGCTATAATGGCAGCGCTGGCATGAGGAGGAAGCAGCTGGCAGTAAAAGACTAAAAAAAAATTGTGGAAAGAGGAGGATGACCGACCACAGACCAACCGTGTTGGTCGTTGTTGGATCCACCCCTCTAACTTCACCCAATCACAACCTACCGTCCGTCACCTCTTCACCAACCCGCTTTCATTTAAGCTATAAATTAATTTTGAAATAAGCACATTAACAATTATTTTGTTTACTTACTCTTTACTGGGACTTGAACTCGGGACCACTCACAAATACTGAACACACGGACGACGTCTTAGCCCACTCGACTATTAGCCTTAAGCAAGACGTTGCGTCATAAGCGTAGTTAAGAATGTACGCAGTTGGTCTAGTTGACATGACATTCGCTTAGCAAACGTGGAGGCCTGGGATCAAGTCCCAGTAGGAGCAAACTTTTTCTTCTTATTATACACTTGAAAAGTGTATTATAATTTTGCCCAGAAGTGTGCAACGCATAGAAGGAATCATCTCCGACCACATAAAGTATATATATTCTTGATCAGCATGACGAGCTGAGTCGATTAAGCTTTGTCGTCGCTGTCCGTCTGTCCGTCTGTCTGTTTCTACGCGAACTAGTCCCTCAGTTTTGGAGCTATCGAGCTGAAACTTTGCACAGAGTCTTCTTTTACTGCACGCTGCTAATATGTCGGAACCGACCGGATCGGATGACTACTTCTTGTAGCTGCCATACAAATGTTCGTTCGGAAAATGGATTTTAGTAGAAAAACTGTTTTGTTCTCAATATTACTGCTCTCAAACACGGTCATGGGTAATATGTAATGTTTTTAAGCTGATCGCGAAGTTTGGTCGAAGTCGCTAACCGTTGAGACAAGCTATTTCAAGTGTATCAAAACTTCGTTACAGACGAAGTTAGCTTTGCCTTTCTCGTTTTGCGTTAAAATCGTACCTATAATTTTGTGTGCCGTATTTGGCGCTTAAGTACTCACTTTTGCCAATCGATAAGAAGCAAGGGTCGTGGTCGAGTGTATAAGACATTTACTTAGAAAATGTCGGGGACTGGAATCAAGTCCCAGTAGGACCATATTTTTTTTCTCATTTAATGTTTTTTTTTTATGTTTTTTATTTATATTTGAGGTTTTAACACTGACTATATTTTATACAATCCTTTAATCGATTACTACATGGTGAAACGCATGTCAAGATAAAACAAAAACTTGCTCAATACATCTACATTCTTCAGGGATTGAGAATGGACATTAGTATGTATAAACAAATGCCATCACATAGACGGCTTCGTCGTTAAAACCGAACTATTGCATTTCGCAAACATTTTTAGAAAGGAAAGGATTTAAAAGTACCCTAAATTTGTAACAAATTTTTTCTAAAGTCAAAGGCGAAATTACCTTAAAAATTAGAAAAGGCAATAAAGCAAGTTCACCCTAAAATTTAGAAAAAACATATATTTTTCTAATTTTTTAGAAAGATTTTTTTAAAAAAATTCATTTTTAGGGCAACTTTTCTAAAATCAGAACAATTTTTTCTTAAATATAGAAATTTTTTCTAAATTTTAGGGCAATTTCGATTCTAGGGCCATTTTCTTAAAAATAGAAAAATAATTTTCTGAGTGTAGCGGTTAATGGTTTCGGTTTTGGTTTTAATCTCTGTTTTGATCACAATTTTACTAGCTTCTAAGATGAACAAAGGTCAAGTTATGAGCAAAATAAAGATCAATATACAATGCAGTATATGTACATAAGGTTGGACCTCAAAAGAGCAAAACAGATCTCAGAACAGATTCCCAAAGCTTAAATTTAATAATTGTGAAAATGAAAAAGATCTATTTTAATTTTAAATGGGCTCGACAGAGCCCTAAAATTTTGAAAAAATTACTTATACGACACGTGTTCATCAAATACAAATTCTAACATCGAATTATTTATTTGCTTTTGAAATAACACATAGTAGTAGTCTCTTATTGGTTTTCAAATTCGAATAGTTTTCAAATGATAACAGGCAACTGTCCAAATTATAAGGTAGCACTGATTTGCATTTAATTTGTTCGATGTTGTCCGGAAAAATGTGCTGCAAGTTATTTATTTTCAATTTAGTTTAGCAAATCGGCTGTGCTTGCAATCCACACATGGTAACGATGTGGCAACGCTGTGATTATTTAGTTTCTCTTCTCGAAATCAGCAAAATAAATGCCACTAAATAAATGGCTGATCAGCTGTTCGAAGTTTTTTTTTTATATGGAGTTCAACATAAAAATTTATTTTCGTGCGCATTTATTTGTTCTGGAAATGGGCCTTTAATATGAACTAATTACGTTCGCACAGTGGTCAAAATTCGACAGTTAGTTGATAGTTTTTGGTCCATAACTAGTCCATAAATAGTCGGCTTTTTGGTAAATTAACTTGGCATAGTTCAGCATATTTCATTATACCCAGAAAGTCATAAAAAAAACTTTCTAAAAGCAGCTCCCTGCACGGTTGCAATCTTCTTATTGATCGCTGCATAACTGGCGAAAACTCGCAAATACGCAATGTAAATTTTACCATTGTAAATTAAAAAAAAAAACCCTTCTCTCAACCCTCACTTAGTTAATTTTACAAATGAATGCTCTACAGCAAAGCGATCATATGGGACGCTCTTGAAAAATGATCGCGGATTAATGGGATTAACTTACAGTTGATTTGAAATGAAAAGAATGAAAGCGGCTTCAAAATAAACTGAAAAGTAAAAGTTTCAAATTCTACCAGCAGTCTAGATCCTTGGATCCTTGCCGTGTTGGCGGCTCAAACAAAGGCAGCTACACGCCGAAAATCGCGCTAAAGTCCTTAATGCCGCTAGGATGCGCACGCATAACGGAGACAACAAACAAACAAATAGCCGACATCAGACAACAAACAGCAGCTAAGACTTAATTATTTTATAAGGCAGCGCAGGCAACAACAAGGGCTCAGCAGGCGGCTTCGGGACCGCCCAGTGTGCGTGTCCTGCCGCTTGCGGTTGCCTCTGTGAGTCTAAATTGCCTTCCAAGGCGAATCTATAGTCCCGCCTCGACCCGCCCTGGTCGTGGCCAAAAGGAAATATCAATTTGTCGCCACATCATAAAAAGCAGTGCAATAAAATTACCCCGCTCCCCGTCTATCTCTCTGTCAAATCCCACATTCAATTTCGCAGTGCTTTGTGCGCAAAATCCCCAAAGGAATCAGCCCAGGTCCGCATGCCGCCCCCACAAAACCCTCGTACAAGAAGCACAACAACAAAGAGAAAACGGAATCACATCGTCGTAAATGGCAAATGCAATTCGCGTATTTTATGACGCGTCGTTTTGATGGCACAAAAGTGCTTCCCATCCGCAGTCAAACAGGGGAGACTGGTGTGTGGCGGCTGCAGATTGAAACAATGGCGCATGTAGCAGTGCGGCATCCGGATGATAGTGGATGTCCCGCACCGCCTTCATGATGGCAAAGTAAGCTGAACAATAATCAGGGACAAGCAAAATAATAAAATAAATAATGAAGAACAATTCAATTATTTTTAGACGAGTGTTAAAAGCCACATAATCATAGATGAGAGCAGAGACCACAGGAGACATAGGAGTCAGAAGTGCTTCAATTTGCCTGTGGGTAGGATAATGATGATGCATTATGGACAGACCTTTGTGGGGTTATTGGCAGCATAAAAGGGAGCCCATTGAACTTCCTATTTAAGTAGAGCCACTCCGAAGCCAAGCTACTTTTTTGAGCGTGTTCTGCGGAGTGGACGAAGCCTGAACTTTCTGAAATTTTCTGAATATCACCTTCTGTCATATTTGAGGTCTGCATGCGGTCTGCTGTTATTAAAAAACACTTTGCATAGTTTTCGATTTTTGCTTAAGGAACACAACTTTTGTCATATATTTGGGGTCAGCATGAGTTGTTTTGCGAACATAATGTTAATTTAATGGTACACTAATGTTAATTGTCTGTAAATTTAAAATGGGGGAAAGCTATTAAACATTTCTTGGTCGAAGCTAATTGGACAAAATTTAAAATTTACTCCACCTCGCAGGCAAGTAAAAAATTGACTTTACAGCCCCAAAGGGGCCAAGCCATGCTTCCCTCAATCTCTTAGCGTGTGTTCTTATAATGTGTCGCACTAAAGAACGGGACCTACAGCTTAACGCCGAATCCGAACGGTAAAGTTTGAGAAGCTTTTTCATGGCTAGTTACTTCACAGCTGGCGCCAATAGCTGGTGAAGTGGAGGCCAGTGGATTTTTAAAAAAATGCTATATTATAATTACGGAATTTGCATAAGGGCATTTCCATATTGTCGAATGGGACTGTCGTACGTCAGTAAAAAAGAGAAGGCCAAGCTAACTTTGTCTGTGCCGAAGTTTTTAAACCTCCTGCAAATGATTTTATTAAAATATCAGAGTTTAAGAACTCTAGCAATTCTTAACGGTCTTTTCGGTTTCAAAAATATCGATGTTTGAATACAGGTTCACAAGAATTTCAAAATATCGGTTCTGCTTCTAAGTTTGAATCGGTTCTCTTCTAAATGCGGTTCCGGCTCTGGTTCCGGTTTGGTTTTCTGATTGCAATCAAAGAGTTTTCTCATTCAATCTCCCTTAGACTGATTTTAGGGACCTTACCTCGGAAAATTGTTAAAAAAATTCTCCTCGATAGATAGTGAAATATAAAGAATTTTTATGCAAAAAATTCGTGGCGGTCATCCATGGATTTCTTTTTTAACGAATTTTGAAATTTGTATATTTACTTATTTACATTTTTTTCTCATCATACGTATCTGTGTATGTGCTTTGAGAAATATGTCATTGTCAAACTATTTTCCACACCACCCTATGGAGGTAAATTTTTAGGGGATGTTTTTGAAAGTGAAAAACTTAGTTTTGTCCTTCTTCCTCGACTTTTTTTTAAGGAAAAATAAACGAAAATTCTGCTTAAGCCAGAGATTAAAACCGTAACATAAACCGTAACCCTCAAAAGCTAACCGTAACCATAACCGAAAAAATTTGTTTTCTTATAACCGTAACCGTATAAGCTTTTTTACATAACCGGTTAAAAGTACCAAAACAGAAACAAATATATGGGTTAATTTCTGTTTTTCCTCTCCTAGTAAAAATTTCGATAAACGTAAATCAACGATCAAGCCTCTCTGCCGAGTTTTGAACACTTGAAAAGCGTCCAACGGTTAGCGACTTCGACCAACTTCGCGGACAGCTTAAAACATTCACCCACCGTGTTAGGCTAATATTGAGAAACCGTTTTTCTTAAAAACGAACATTGATGGCAGCTACAGAATAGTCATCCGATCCGGTCGGTTCCGACTATTAGCAGCGTGCAGTAAAAAAAGACTCTGGCAAAGTTCAGCTCGATAGCTCCAAACTGTCAAGTGTATAATAAGGCATAACAGCACAAGAGTGTTTTCCAATTTTACAGAAAAGCAATAATTAACTTAAAATGAATAAGTTGAAAAAGTGGTTGGTAGCAAATTTGAAATTAACATTTGACATACATACATTGCGCGCACTTTTGCTAAAGGGCACAAAGACAAGATATCGAACGAGAAAGAGTGAATGTAGCTAACCAATATCTTTTCCCTCCTCATCTTTCGTTAAACATATTTGATATTACACAGATGCTGGCTAGTTTTGCCGATCCAAAAATGATCGACTTCGGCTCTAATTTGGCAGCAGCTAATTCTAATTTTTTTCTGTAACCTAAAGTAAGGGACAAGATTAGCGAAAGTGTTACGTTTTTAGCACCAGCAAAAGTTGCATCAAGAATGCATAGCAAACTGTTAGTCTTTGGTGATTTTTATTTTATCTGGATTCAATGTTGTTTTAAAAACTGCACAATCAAATAATGGACAATTAATAGGGGAAAGCATTCCATATACAAGTTAGTCGGAAATTTGCAACAGTTTAACAATAATCTGATATGAAAATGATGGCTTAGCAAGGTAGACAAATTGGAACGGTGGGAAAATAAATCAACAATCCACATCTTTGTTTTCAGGAGTAGAATATATAATGAATCCTCGCTGGGCTCGCTTGGAATATCAAACTGTAAATGCGTTTATGCTATTTAGATCTAATTATAATCTCGATTAACATGTCATTTCTGAGAATAAACATTTGTTTCGTGAAGGTACATATTTATCTAATTAAACTTTACATGATACTTTTGTGAAATGGTTTCCTATCTTTTGGTTAAAACTTATAACATTAAACTTTAAAATGGGCGAAAATACTTCAGTATAAGCTATTAGAACTCAGTACATTTACTGAATAAATGGGATTATAAATGGGGCCGCTTTTGTCTGCATGATTTGTCAAAGTGATATTTTATGCTAATAACCGAGCAGTAACCGAGAATGAGGTTAATTACCGTTACCCGAACCGTAACCGATATCCCACAACCCTAATATAACCGTAACCGGAAAAACCGATCGGACAAAAAAGTAACCGTAACCCAAACCGTTATTCGTTTTGGTTTTAATCTCTGGTTTTAACTAAACCGCAAGCACAAAATCTGTTTTAAATAAACCAAAAGCAGAAAATATTTCTTTTAAAAATCGGCGAAATTTCATATAAAGCACCTCCGAAAAATTTACATCATTCACAATAATTTTTGTTGCTGGATTATACAGCAGACCGATTGCCTGGAAAATGTTATGAATCCTGTCTTTGTGATACGGGAACCGTTTGTGAAACCTACATTTTGCCAAATATCCGAGACAATAATCCTTTTTCCGCCCAAAATGTGACAATTCGGCCTTAACGTCCGGCAAAGTCTTTCTATGTTTTGAGGGATGCACAAAGATTTTTGAGTGGCTAACAGTTTTGTGTTGAAACCCATTATCTCTTAGGCAATTGTACGACTTCCAACAGTCTGAAATAATTGTGGATCCTTCAGCTGTCTATTCTTTTTGATCATTTTCAATCAAAAAGAATTTTTCGGACTCTCGCTCCAATCCACCAAAAATCCACCGACCCTCCACAACCCGGCCAGAATAATATTTGGCAGTTTTGGATTCATCGATTTCAACGATTTTTTCATGACCACCAAGTTTTCCACAACTTTCACGAATGGTCTATTCATCAATGTAGACTCCCATTAAAAAGTTTTTCCTGTCTATAATTGATTGCCTGGCTCCGCCCAGTCTTCTTCCAGATACATAATTTCACCTTTTAAAGTTTAAAGTGTAAACAAATAGTTTTTAAAAACAGGCCTCAAGAAAGTTAATTTTACGATTTAAGCGAACAGTATTCCATACTACAAAATTTGCAATGTCCTTTATGGATAGTTTGGAATCAGCACAAAAGGTGTTTGTGAGGATATTTCTAAAAAAAAAATCGCACTGTATTTTTCTTCTTCTTAATTGGCCATTACAACCGTTCGACGGTCTGGGCCTCTGCAAGTACTGCTCTCCAGTCGCTTCTGTTCCGTGCGAGCTGGCACCAGTTGGTCAAACCAAGCTGTCTGTCTGCCCGCACCTGGTCATCCCATCTTAGTCGAGGTCTCCCCTGCTTGCCTCTTCCTCCATAGTCAGCCGCCTTCGAATAATAAGCTTTCCTTACTGGAGCTTCTTCGTCCATCCTGGTGACATGTCCTAACCAACGCAGACGCTGTTGCTTTATACGCTTGACCAGACAGGTGTCCCCATAGAGCTCATACAGTTCGTCATTATTTCGAATGCGGAAATCATCGCCAACTTTTAATGGACCATAAATCCTCCGAAGAATCTTTCGTTCAAACACGCCAATCGGCGCTTCATCCGCTGCTGTCATTGTCCATGCTTCTGCGCCGTATTGGGCTAATTTTGTTCTTCGCTTGAGGTCTCTGCTCTTGAGCTTTACTTAGCCTGTAGTAGCATCGGTTTGCAAGAGTGATTCTTCGTCAGATTTCCAGACTGATGTTGTTGTCGCTGGTTATCGTCGTTCCGAGGTAAAAAAAATCCTCTACAACTTTAAAGTTGTATTCTCCCATTGTAACAGATTGTCCAAGACGCAAGGACTTTTTGTACGCGGGCACCAGGTATTTCGTCTTGTCCTCATTTACCGCTAAACTAGGGATGTCGAAATATCGATATCGAATACTTGTTGAATAAATTTTTGGTGTGTATTTTTGTTAGTTTCGGCCACAAAAATGGGGGTTTTCTGAAGGCATTGTCTTGGATATTACTAGTATTACTGATGCCACTAATATTCAAGAGAATGTCCTTAGGAAACCTTCATTTTTGTCCAAAAACCAAAAAAAAGTATTCATAAAAATATCGTCAAAATGTATTCAATATCGATATTTCGACAACCCTACGCTAAACCCATTAGTTCAGACTGCCTCTCAATCTCTGAAAACGCCCTGATTACCGCCCGTTCGTTTTTGCCGATAATGTCAATATCATCGGCATATGCGATCGGCAATGCCTTAAGTCTGAGCGCGGCAAGCCGCTCGTCAACTGGTGTAAAGCTGATGACTGAGTGGCGTAGTCTATCACTCACTGCAAAGCCGCACCCAAACTCGTGCTTGGAAACATGCCCGCTGTAGGGTGGTGGTTTCTGTTCTGTCTTCTCTTTTGGTAGCGTTATTATCTTGCTCCCATATCCAATCCATCGCATTTCTTGGAGTGCGGTAACGTCCGATGAATACTCCTTGAGGACATTCACCAAGTCGATATCATCACCATCTCTGTTGAGGGTGCAGACATTCCAGGTGCATATCCTCAAATCGTGGTACTTAAAACGTTTGCGTGGGTCGTCGTCAGAGGGGGTCCGTATCCGAGGCATTGTAGTCGCAGTTTTCATTGGTGGAGATTTTTTACGGTGGTGGGTACCAAACCCGACGCAGTAACCCTATATATTATACCCTGTATGGAAGGGCGGGTCGCCGCTCACGTTAGCCAGCAGCGTTGCGGATTCATTGCTCTGTTTCCGGTGGTCACCACGAGGAGGTGTGAGTCGACTTGAGACGCAGTAAAACAGGATCACGCTGGGTTCGCCAAGTTGAACCGATCAGCAGCTTTACCTGACCACATACGCCCCCATTAGGTCCAGAAGATCTATGACTAGAAGTTCTGAACCACGCACTGTATTCTTATCTTCTTCTTATTTAATTGGGAAATGTGTGACATATTTCCCAAAGCATATTAATATTTTTAAATAAACGAGAGCGTAAGTTAAAGTCGGCTCTAACCGAATTCGATATACCCGTTACTCATAAAAAAACATGTTTAACAGTGTTCCTGCGTTTCTTGGTGTGACCATCCGAAAAGTATGCAACATTTTTGGGGGTGGGAGGGGTGGTAGCGTGGGGGCTTGGTTCACTTTTTTGCTCATAAGTTGAGAACCGCTCATCCGATCTTTATCATTTCTTCGGCAAATCGATTCATTTTGCTAAATGCTAACTATCTTTAGAAGGTACGATTCGTCTATCTTTAAAACTGAAGGAGATATAACGTTTTTTCCAAATTGCGGGGGCGGGAGGGGGCGTGGCCAAAATTTGAAACAAACTTGATCTGCGTGCAGATAAAAGAAGCATCCGTCCTATACATGTCAAACCTCTATCTCTTACCATCTCTGAGATCTAGGTGTTCATACAGACAGACGGACGGACGGACGGACGGACGGACAGACGGACAAGTCTATATCGTTGATGCTGATCAAGAATATATATACTTCATAAGGTCGGAAATGATGCGAAATGTCTAGTATAGCGGCCTACTCTCAGAAAATTCCAAATAAATTTTCCTCGATGGACAGCGAATTATGAAGAATTTTTATGCAGAAAAAACGCGGGGGTCATCCATGGTTTCTTTTTAAACGAATTTTCAAAATTTGATTTTTTACCTAATAAAACATATTGTGAGAAATGTGTCAAATTTATAATAAGTCTAATCAAAATGGAGTGCACGAATTGCAATTTTACGGTGTCGAAATTATTGTCTTTGACGAATATAGAGGTTATTGAGTATTTTAAGCGTCACAAATGTTTACTACAAGAAAAATAATGTGGAAATTGTTCTGCTGACTGTAAGATAGCAGTAAAAGATGACGGCAAACTATTCTTTCAGTGCCGTAAACAGTTGACTGCTACAACCATGGGCAATAAAAAGAAAGTCAAGAAACAGTGCAATTTTAATGAAAGTATCCGCAAAAATACCTTTTTTGCTGATTCAAAAGTATCCATACAGGAGATTGCCAATTTTGTCGTATGGGATACAGTTCGCTTAAAAGGTAAAATTAACTTTCTTGAATTGTAGCCTTTGTTTTTCTTCTATTTGTTTACAGTTTTTACTTTAAAAGGTGAAATTCAGTTTTTGGAAGACGAATTGGGATGGGCCAGGCAAACAATTATAGACTGGAAAAACTTTGTAAGGGAGCAGTGAGAGCAGTGGAAAACTTGGTGGCCACGGCAAAATCGTGGAAATTGACGAGTCCAAAATCGGAAGGCGGAAATATAATTCGGGTTGTGGAGGGTCAGTGGATTTTTGGTGGATTGGAACGAGAGTCCGGTCAATTTTTCGTAATTCCGGTTGAAGACCGTGGAAAGGAAACACTCTTAAAATAATTAAGGGAAAATGTAGCTGACGGATCCACGGTCATTTCGGATTGCTGGAAAGCTTACAATTGCCTGGAAGATGAGGGGTTTCTACACCAAACGGTGAACCATTCCAAAAATTTTGTGACAAGGCTGTGGCGGGACGTGAAGGCCGAGTTGCCTCATTTTGGGCGAAAAAAAATGCACTAACCAGGATATTTCGCCAGGTTTATGTTTTATAAACGATTCCCAAGTCACAAGGATAGGATCAAAATCTATTGGTCAGTTATATAATCCCGAAAAGAAAACATCGTTAATGATATTCATTTTGCTGAGGTGAGTAATGGAAAATGTGTGGAGTAGGCCTCATGGGGAAACCACGTTAAAAAAACGTGCCTTGAATTTTACCTCAATAGGTGGCGTGGAAAAGAGTTAAAAACAGATCAAATAGGTGTAAAGATTTCCTCACTTTCGCATTGAAATTCAAGCAAATGTTCCCCTGAGTCATAGGAAAATAATATTTTTATTATATTTATTTGAAAAAACAAACAGAAATCGAAAAGCATATGTGATCAAGCATGTATTTGTAAGGGCAAAAATTACAACTTTAAAATTCGTTTAAAAAGAAACCTCGGATGACCCCCGCGTTTTTTCTGCATGAAAATTCTTCATAATTCGCGATCTATCGAAGGGAATTTTTTTTTGAATTTTCTGAGAGTAGGCCGCTATACTAGACAATTACCAAAAATTTAAATGAAACCAAGGATGACCCCGTCAATTTAGTTGATTTTTATACCCTGTACCCATTAAAAATGGGTAAAAAGGGATCATGAAGTTGTGCAAATGTATGTAACAGGGAGAAGGAAACATTTCCGACCATATAAAGTACTAGCAATAACCCGTCGCGCTTCGCTGCGCCTTCAACAGTATAAAACCAATGCACATCTACTTCCCATCCACATCCCACACACTCTCCACCCAATTCCCACCAACTTTCCACCAACTTGCCACCCACATACCACCCACTTTCCACCTACATCCCATCTAAATCCCACCCACATACCACCCACTTCCCGCCCACATCCCGCTCATATACCGCCCACATCCCTCCCACATACCACCCATATCCCACCCATATCCCACCCACTTCCAATCCACTTACAACCCACATTCCACCCACTTCCAAAACAATTAACCACCCACATCCCACTTACATCCCATCCACTTCCCAGTGGGCATCCCGGAGGTATTTCTAACATCGGAAAATAAAAAAGAAATGAATTCTCATTTTGACCTTACAAACCGAGTTTCAAGTCAATCGTGTGAAAAATAGTATTTTCCATGCAGAATTTTCCGGGAATTTTCCCTGGGGGCGGATTTTCCGACATTGAAAAATCACATTTCAAATTATTTCGTATTCTACCCTTACAAACCGAGTTTCAAGCCAATCGGAAAAAAATATTTGATTTCATGCTGACTTTTCCGGAAATTTTCCGACCGTTGGGTAAAATTTTCCAACATCGGAAAATCACATTTCAAACTATTTCGTATTCTGTCCTTACAAACCGAGCTGCAAGCCAATCGGATGAAAAATAGTTTTTTGCATGCAGAATTTTCCGGCCATTTTCCTCGTGGGCGGATTTTCCGAAATCGGGAAAACACGTGTCGAATCATTTCGCGTACTATGCTTACAAACCGAGTTTCAAGTCAATCGGATGAAAAATAAAATTTTTCCCATACAAACTTTTCCGACGCTTTTCCGACTTTTCCAGGTGTAATTTTCCAAATTTTTTTTCTTAGTGCGCGCCTGCATAACTAAACGAAGGTCTATGCCAAATCTCAAACCTGTAGGATAAGCCGCTTAGGCTGGGCGTTGATAATATGTCAGTCGGGCGTACAGATTTATATATATAGATATATATTCTTGATCAGCGTCAATAGCCGAGTCGATTTAGCCATGTCCGTCTGTCCGTCCGTCCGTCTGTCTGTATGAACGCGTCGATCTCAGAGACTATAAGAGATAGAGATACAAATTGTGTGTGTGTATTTGTCAATTGTACAGGGTATATTGAGGTCGGGATACTCGACTGCAACGATCTTACTTGTTTTCAGATTTTTTTGAGGTCAGGAGGTATACAATTATTAAAAATAGTTATATTATGATTGTAATCATATTTTTAATAACATGATAAACAAAGAGGTTTCCGAAAAATGCTGCTCTAGCGATATTGTGTTTCCCATCTTCAAATAAGGCGACCCCAACATTCCGTCAAATTATAGAGGAATCTCGTTTGGAAACTGTATAGCGAAGATTCTTATGGGCATCTTAAACCACAGGCTTACAAGATGGGTAAGCCATTACAACATGATGAAGGAGTATCAAGCAGGTTTTAGAAAGGAATACTCTACGGCTGATAACATTTACAATCTGTCAGCGATAATCAACCTGAGCTGCAAGAATCGAAAAAGGTATATGGGTTTTTCGTGGATTTTAAAGCAGCCTTAGATAAAATACCAAGTAATCTCCTTTGGTATAAACTGCACAAAATGGGAGTCTCTTCGAAATTTTTCAACTTATGGAAAGAGAAGAGAGAAGCGGCGGTTTGGACCGGAGATCTACTGTCGAACTATGTACTTTGAGACTGGAGTCGGAGTAAGACAAGGATGTATACTCTCCCCCTGTTGTTTGCGCTTTATTTGGAATATCTCCATGATGGTCTACAAGGAGGCTGGAGTTTGGGCGGAGTAAATATTCGCCTGCTCCTTTATGCGGATGACATCGTCATCTTAGCCGATAAGGTAGAAGTGCTGCAGAAAATGATTGACAACTTGGAAAAATATTGCGACCAATGGGGAATGGAAGTCAACCTATCAAAGTCTGAGGTAATGGTCTTTAGAAAAGGCGGCAGACTGGCAGCAGCGGAAAAATGGACCTTCAAAGGAGATGCTATAAAAATTGCCACAGAATATAAGTATCTCGGAGTATGTTTTACGCCTACCCTCACTTTCAAGGAACATATATTGAGAAGAAACGCTGAGGCAAAAGCCAGTATCAACTGCTTATGGAGCCCCTTTTTGGCAAAACCCAATGTAAGCATCGGAGCGAAATGGAAACTATTTAACGCTGTATGTAGGGCTGTTCAGACCTATGCCGCACAGGTATGGGGATACAGCTATTTCGAGGTGGTGGATAGTCTGCAGACATATTTCCTGAAGAAAGTCCTTAGGCTGCCACCGAATACCCCTGGATATGCCCTAGCCTTGGAGACCTGCGTGGATGATGCGCACCTCTATACCTTGGATTTACACCTTGGATACGTTGGAAAAACCCGATTTTTGTATGGAGAGAGTCGACTGCCCCACTTTCTTACATCCGAAATAGTCAGGAAAAACGTTTTCTGGGCACAAGAGCTGGATAAGGTATGCGCTCCTCTCACTCTTAACTGGAAAGATGGTCTACGCTCCGCTCAAGATTGGAATAGAATGAGACTCAGTATAATGGAAGCTCTTAGACAGAAGACTCATGCGGAACGGATGACTCGGAAAGGATCCAGCCAAACAAGAATCTACAGATTCCTCGACCATACAGCTGCCCTTAAACTACAGCATCTTGACACCTGTAATATCACATGGGTGATGAAAGCGCGGCTTGACCTTATTACGCTGTCATCAAATACGTATAATAGATCGGTAAACGTGCCATGCCCACTTTGTAATACCGGAGAAAATGAGGATTTGACTCACTTTTTAGGAAGATGTCCTTGCCTCAAGGATCACAGATGGGCGTCTCTGGGTAAACCATATCTTTCAAAGGAGGAGCTACATGATATCCTTGACGACAAATATAACGAGAATTGGGAAGGGCTGGTAACATACTTAAAAAAAGGCGTTGGTTTATAGAAAGGAGATTTTAGAAATAATTTAGAATACAATAATACGCGGGCGCATTAGTCAAAGCCCGCACTGCTGAACGGTCTGATATCTTGGGAAGACCAGGGAAGTCAGGCGTAGTAAGCGGGTGCGGGGTGAGGCAAAATGTGCCTGGCCGACGGACGGTTCATGCAACCAAGTCGGTTATCATAACAATAGTTCTTTAGTTTTTCTTTGTCCACAATGTTATGCTCAATTTAGTTTAATTCACAATGTAATATGCTCATATTATTATTAAAATAAAACATTATTATTATTATTATTGATCATATTTTTCAAATAATCAATTTTTTGCAAAATATAAATATATAATTTATCTCATAATTCTACCTTGGATTTTATTATTTTTAAGAAATTTAAATTTTTAATATTTTTTTAATGACCAGTAATTATCATTAATCTCAAATGCACACACTGTTGTTGGATATCGGGGGGCGGGGTAAATAAAAATCAATTAAAATTTGTAATTGAGGCCCAGCAAACGAATTACCCAGTCAGCAAACAAAGGCCAAGCAGTGTATGTAAATGTAATTTAATTGTAATCCAATTTGTTGCCAACACAACGAACAGTAGCCCAACAGTAGCAGTGATACCTGGTTTTGGATGAGCATTAGATCGGCTTAAGATATGCGCAACTTTCAAGGCGAGCACACACCCTTCCCTTCCGCATTTGCATCGAGCGCGAGCCGCACACAAAAGGCAAGGAAGGCATCCCAAAGTAAGGTCAAAAAATTATTATTATTATTAAAAATAGGCATGGGACTTCAGGCTGAGTCGCCTGGCGCCGCTCTAAGCCAAGATCGCGATCAAGTCTAGGCGAGTGCTAGACCCTGCAATTATGTGCTCAACTTTAGTTAGATAGAACTGATATATTCGGGTACGTTCAAGTGAGCAATTCAAGGCGTACGTCCCATGTTGGCTAAACATGCAGAGCTGTGCACTTGGCCAGGATCGAGTGCAAATGAAATTAAATGAATATGAAGTGCAGCACCGCCTCTTAGAGCAGCCGTGAGATTTTTATCAATCAGAGAGGGGTCCCCTTTAGCCACCGTTTGTAATCAGGCGTAAAATTAACAACAAACAAGGCGAAATCAAAGTGGTTGAAAGCCCACATCACGTGCGCGCACTCCTGATGTCAAGGATACAAGGACGAGCGCTGGCCTGAGCAAGGGTAAACAGTTTATACATGGTATTTATACACTTTATGGTTTCTGACATGCCGTGATTTTCGATCCGTGAATGTAAATGCTGCGCTGCCCCGCCGCTTCTGTGTTATTAAAATGAGCTCCGAGACTGAGGATAGTTTCCATATTTGCACCCCTTTCCAGAGGCTCATTCTGGTAATAAAGCTGTTCAAGTGTGTTCAAGAGGCATATGCTTTGGTCAGGACTTGAGAAAGGGATGTGAATGGGATTGGAAGCCAGAGCTTGTGAGTGCGTGCGTGTCTTGCTTTTGTTATATCACACAGGATTTGGTTTAATGAAGTGTTTTAATGCGTTTAGACACACACACATTCGCACACTCACAATCTAACGGGGAAGTTGTAGCTGAAAGTACATAATTCAAATGTAGGCATTTTTTTCCAATTAAAGTGAATGGCCATTGTTGACGAAAAGTTTGTGTAGACTGTGTGATGATAATTTGTAGGCGAAGAATTATTTACATATATTAAAATAAATTTACAGCTGATCCTTATGAATGCGTATTGATTTTTTAATCTCTTAAAGAATATTATCCTTATGTTCACTATAAGGTGGAAGGAAGCTACTATTGAAAAGAAACAAATTTTTATACTCTGTACCGAAGGTAGATAAAATATAAGTAAAAATATAAGTTTGTGCAAAAGTATGTGTAACAGGGAGAAGGAATCATTTCCGACCCTATAAAGTATAAAGATCTTAGCAGTAGGTAGGATTTTTCAGGGGGTTTTCGTTAGATTTTTTTTTTTCCGGGGGTTAACCCCCCAAACCCCCCCTGCGTACGCCACTGGATCTTAGTATGGTTAGCGGTACAGCATGTATGGGACAAATGCTTCTCATACTTGCAGGCTGATCAAGTTTATTTCCTATTTTTCCACGCCCCCTCACGTACCCACAATTTAAAAAAAGCTTCATATCTCCCACAGTTGTAGATAAATATTTAGTAATAAAAAAACAGAACTAAAACAAGTGAGAAAGTGATTCACTTAGTTGCTAATAACTTGAGAACCGGTCATCCGATCTTTATCATTGCTTCGGCAAATCGATACATATTGCCTATCTCTAAATGACTAACTATCTCTAGAAGGTACGAATCATCTATCTACAAAACTGTGGGAGATATATGAGATATTCCATATTGCGGGGGCGGGAGGGGCGTGGCAAAAATTGAAAATAAACTTGATCTGCCGGCAAGTATAAGAAGCATTTGTCCCATACATGTCAAACCTCTATCTCTTACCATCTCTGAGATGTGTTTGTTTATACGGACGGACGGACAGACAGACGGACAGACGGACATGGCTATATCGACTCGGCTGTTGATGCTGATCAAGAATATATATACTTTACAGCGCTGTTTCTGCGCTCATCTCTAAGTGTATCTCTTTCTCTCTCCCTCTTTCTCTCTCGTTCTTGAATGAAATGCGTGTTGGTATCTACAAAACTGTTGAAGATATGCGGTTTTTTAAAAATTGCGGGGGCGGGAAGGGGCGTGGAAAAAATTAAAAACAATCTTGATCTGCCTGCAAGTATAAGAATTTTAAATCCCATACCTCTATTTCTTACTATCCCACACTGGCAGCTCCTCGTTGCTTCTCGCAACTAAAGATGCAATTGTGTCCATTAAAATGTATATGACTTGGTGTAATTAATACATTTTGCTCGTTTTTGAAATATTTGATATTGTTGCAGACGGGAACAGTGTATTTTATTATTTTTGGCTAATTTTGCAAAAAAAATATTAAGAAAATCGAGCAATCCCGACTGTAATATACTCTGTACCTGCGACGGAGAATGCTTAGAGTGTATTTTGCTGCTACAGCAACACTAGAACGCAGTGGAGCTGCAGCGATGCGACATCGAAATTTCTTTCGCGTATAACTTTACACTCAGAAAAAAAATCGTTCTAAATCTACCAAAATCAAGCCCATTCGTTGACAAAAGTAGAGTAATCCCGCTTTTTCTTGAACCGTGAACAGCGGGTGTCATATTATGAACATTTTGGGCTCACTTTATGAACGGCTTGGGCATGATTTAAGAACATTTTGTTCTCGCAAAATAAACGCTGGAAAAAAATGTTTTAAATGATTTTCTTTTGTTTCAAAGGTAAATTTATTTAACATTTTATATTTAATTAGTTCTCTCTCTGACTTCCTCTTTTTTTTTATTTTATTGACTTTGTCTTCTTTCTCTAGGGATCGAACTCATAACCTCGCAATGCTTAGTGTAAGTGTCGGCTTCGCTACCATCACGGCTACCGACCTCGCTCGAGACATTGCGGCGAACAGCATTGTTAAGGCAACGCCAAAGCTCACCAAAGTGACTGAAAGCTTTTTGTTAAAGGCTTTGCCTTGAATGTTTTACTTGAGTGGAAAAACCAAGAGTTCGAGTCATCGTGTAGCCGAAGATTTTTTTGGTGTTTTTGCTTATTTTGTTTTTTTCTTTTTGTTTTTAAATATTAATAATTATTCTAGAATGTAAAACATTTCTCAATGTGATTAGTGCCAGTTTTAGTAAGAAAGCTTTTTAGTGGTGCTTTTTCGTGAACGTCGGGTTTGTCTTGTGAACGATAATTCACGAACGAGATCGTTTAAATAGGAGCACACTTGTGCTGGGTTTTGAATGGTCGTTTTTTTCTTAGTGTACTATCGATTGTCCGATCTTTACCATTCCTTTGGCAGATTGATAAGTAATGTTGATTACTAAATATGTCTAAAAGGTTCGAACCAAATGCCTTCAAAATTGTGGGAGATATGATTTTTTTCAAAAATTGAAAATAAATTTAATCTGCCTGTGAGTATAAGAAGTTTACGTCCCTTACATGTCAACCACTATCTCTTACCATATCTGACATCTGTGCACTCATAGGGACAAAGTTGTATGGGCGTTACTAGTGGGCGTGGTCGGACCGGTCAAAAAATTTGCTCGTTTCAAGTTACAGCCCTCTAACTGGGTCGGTCTAGTTTATGCCAAAATTTTGGACTTTCCGGCCACTGTGCATCCCCGAGATCTGTTTGTTCATACACAGAAAAAAAAATGATATGATCTGGGGCTCAATATTATATTTTTTCATATCAATAAAAAGCCGATATGATAAACTAATTTCAAAATAAACTGTTCGAAAATATCAAAGTGAAATTTTCGGCCATATCAAAATGATATTTTTAAGGTTAAATTGATATTTTATAATTTCATTATTACAAAACAAAAAAAAATAATTACAAATGGCAATTCAATACAACACTTTAACTAAGCACTATTTTTATACCCTTGCAAAAGGTATTATAATTTTGCCCAGAAGTTTGCAACGCATAGAAATATCCATTTCCGACCCTATAAACTATATATATTCTTGATCAGGGTGACGAGCTGAGTCGATTGAGCCTTGTCCATCCGTCTGTCTGTCCGTTTGTCTGTCCGTTTGTCTGTCCGTCCGTCTGTCCGTCTGTCTGTTTCTACGCAAACTAGTCTCTCAGTTTTAAAGCTATCGAGCTAAAACTTTGCACAGAGTCTTCTTTTTACTGCACACTGCTAATATGTCAGAACCGACCGGATCGGATGACTATATCTTTTAGCTGCCATAGGAACTTTCGGTCGAAAAGTGGGTCTTTGTGACAAAAACTTTTTTGTTTTTAATGTTAACGTGTCTCACTTCAGCGATTATTAATATTATACGCTTTTATACAGACGTGGAAGTTTTGGTCAAAATCGGATGACTATATCTTATAGCCGACATAGGAACTATCGGTCGAAAAGTGGGTTTTATTTAGAATGTTTGTTTGTTTGTTTTAATGCTGTCGTTCTTAAACTCTGATGTATTAAAACATTTGCAAGTGTATCAAAACTTCGGCAAAGACGAAGTTAGCTTGGCCTTCTCGTTTATTGTTTTATAGAAACAGAAAAAAACGAATTTATAATTTCTTCACCCCGCCGCCTTAACTGGGGATTGAACTCGGGACCAACTCCACGTCACAAATTGGCATAGCATCTTACCGCACTAAGCTATCAGGCATGAACACATGTCTGTGAGCCTACTTATACATTTCCTTACGTTGCATGAAGTTTCGATTTGAACTCTATCTGTCTCTTTAATTTTCGCGTTTTCTATACATTCCTTTCCCATTGTGAGAGTTTCGAAAATAAAAAAATATTCGTTTAATCTTTTCTAATATCATTTGACAAATTCATATTATTTTCGGTTAAAATGAAACGTTATTGCTTAGAAATAATATGAAAACGAGAAAGGCAAAGCTAACTTCGTCTGTACCGAAGTTTTGATACACTTGAAATAGCTTGTCTCAACGGTTAGCGACTTCGACCAAACTTCGCAGATCAGCTTAAAAACATTACATATTACCCATGACCGTGTTTAAGAGCAGTAATATTGAGAACAAACCAGTTTTTCTTACTAAAATCCATTTTCCGAACGAACATTTGTATGGCAGCTACAAGAAGTAGTCATCCGATCCGGTCGGTTCCGACATATTAGCAGCGTGCAGTAAAAAGAAGACTTTGTGCAAAGTTTCAGCTCGATAGCTAGTTCGCGTAGAAACAGACAGACGGACAGACGGACGGACAAAGCTTAATCGACTCAGCTCGTCATGCTGATCAAGAATATATATACTTTATGTGGTCGGAGATGATTCCTTCTATGCGTTGCACACTTCTGGGCAAAATTATAATACACTTTTCAAGTGTATAAAAATTGATATATGTAAAAATATCAAATTAACCAGCCCATATTAAATTGATATTGACCTTTTTTTTCTGTGTACGGACGGACGGACAGACGGTTGATGCTGATCAAGAATATATACACTTTATATGGTCGGAAATAATTCCTTCTCCTTGTTACATTCTTTTGCACAAACTACATATACTCTGTGTACCATTGGTACAGAGTAGAATTTGAACTTAGGGCTAAAATTACTATTTGATTTTACGCGGGCAACGATTATTCGATTTTCAATTCGTTTTTGGCGTTACGTTGCTTCTCATGTCCCTCGCTTGTGCTGAAAAGACATTTTGAATGTTAACTTAACTTTTGTACACATTGAATTACTCTTTTTTAAGGGTATCATGAAGTTTTGCAAATGTATGTAACATGGAGAAGGAAACATTTTCGACTCTATAAAGTATGTATCGCTTAATTACATTTACATTTGCATTTTGTGTAAAAGTTTCATACCGATACCTATTATACTTTCCATATGAAATGAGAATATGTCATAATATCATTTTACACGTTCATTTTCATGTTAATACAAGAGCGTCATATCTCAGTTGTCCCGCATTCGATGTTGCACAATCTTACTTCGGCTTTCAGTTAAAACATAATATTTTTAAATTTTATTAATAAGCATTTCAAATGTAGAATATTTTACTTGCTTAACTCGAAACTAAAAGAACCAAAGCGCAATAAGATCCGAGCAAAAACACTAAAGTTATGCAGGAAACAATTTTGCTTGAGAGAGGGAGGGGGGCAGAGCTTTGCCTATTACAGAGTCAGAGTGCCCGCGCGCATTTGGGTGTGTGTGTGTGCTTTTGTGTATGTGTGTCTTAATTGTACAGGGCATTTCGGAGTCAGCCAACTCGACAGCAACGCTCTTACTTGTTACGATGAGCACCATGAGTTCTTGCCACAAGATCTGATCCCAAAATTAAAGAGGACCATGAAAGTACGACGCACCGACACAATTGAGGCGATAAAGACTACATCGAAGGAAGAGTTAAGCAAGGTCACAAAAAAGTGATTCGAGGATTGGGGCCAAGCCAAGCTTCTCTCAATCTCTTGGCGTGTGTGCTTTTAATTTTTCGCACAAGAAAGAGGGGTCTACTGTTTAACGCCAAATCCGAACGGCAAAGATTTAGAAGCTTTTTCATGGCTAGTTACTTCACAGCTAACGCCAATAGCTGGTGAAGGTGACCGGATGTGTAAAAGCTATTTTCAAAAGAAAAAAAAAATTTTTTATTTGATGTTCCGAGGCGGGATTGAACCCCCGGCCTCCCGCCCAGCAGCCCAGCACACTAACCGCTGGGCCACACACGGCCACTAGCTGCAGACCTCAAATAAAGTGTGATTTTTAAAGAGCTAGAGAGGAAAGTTAACAAAAAACACAGAAAATTCAGAAAATTGCATGAAATCTTTATTTGAATCGATAGTACGGTCCATATAATTTTTGTTTGAAGATTATTTCATGCAAATGTTGACCGTGACTGCGCCTCAAATGGTCCATCCGTTTAGTCCAATTTTGGCATACTCTTTCCAACATTTCGGTATCTCACGAATAAATGCTTCAATGTTGTCTTCCAATGCGTCAATTGAAGCTGACTTGTCTGTATAGACATGAGCTTTAACATAGCTCCACAAAAAATACTCTAAAGGCGTTAAATCGCACGATCTATGCGGCCAATTGACCGGTCCCGAACGTGAAATAAAATGTTCACCGAACTCGCCTCTCAATAAGTCCATTGTTGCGCGTGCTGTGTGGCATGTGGAAACGTCTTGTTGAAACCACATGTCATGCAAGTCAAGCTCTTGCATTTTGGGCAAAAAAAAAGTTGGATATCATCTCACGGTAGCGCTCACCATTCACAGTTACGTTCCGATTCGCATGATCTTTGAAGAAGTACGGTCCAATGATGCCACCAGCCCATAAACCGCACCAAACTGTGACTTTTTCTGGATGCATTGGTAGCTCTTGCAATGCTTCTGGCTGATATTCATTCCAAAATCGACAATTCTGCTTATTAACGTATCCATTGAGCCAAAAATAAGATTCGTCGCTGAACACAATTTTTCGGAAAAAAAGTGGATCCTCGGCCAACTTTCTAAGAGCCCATTCACCAAAAATTCTACGTTGCGGTAGGTCGTTCGGCTTCAATTCTTGCACCAGCTGTATTTTTAAAGGCTTCACACCTAAATCCTTCCGCAAAATTTTCCACGTTGTTGAGTATCAGAGGCCCAATTGCTGCGAACGGCGACGAATCGATAATTGATGGTCATCATTAACACTGGCCGATACAGCAGCGAAATTTTCTTCAGTTCGCACTCTACGTAAGCGTGTTGGTGGTTTAATGTCGAACAATGTAAATTTGGTGCAAAATTTAGTCACAATAGCCTGAATAGCCGCTTCAGTGGGTCGATTAAACTAACCATAAAATGGAAGAAGCGCGCGATGAACTTTCTTAACATAGCACGCATTTTGATAATAAAATCCAATAATTTGCAAGCGTTGTTCGTTTGTCAGACGATTCATGTTTAAATTATAGACCGAACTGCACTACAATCGCTGACTTTCGTTAGAGAGATGGTAATCGCAAACAAACACACCGCCAACATTCTGTATTATTATTTAAAAAAATTTTTTTTTTTTTTTTATGGGAAGTTCGGCTCTGGCTTACATCCTTAATACCTAGTAATGCTGGTTGTCGGCAGTCCGTTTACAAAGCGGCCCATCACATGGCAAAGTAATGCAGATTGTATGCGATTATTTCCTTCATACTGATGGCAAAGTAACGCAGGAGTAACCCATTTTGTGATGGCAATTTGCGCCGCTGCACTATGGGTTTTTTTTCGTTTTTTTTGGCATCAACTTCAAATTGAAAGATAGAAAGCTAAGTTTTTGCACATAAATTATTCGAATTAAAGTAGAATTTCGGTTTTTGTTTATTTTACGATTCGACCACGCCTTCATCCCCTTCCCCGAACATGGTATCTAAAATTATTTTTAAAATTCAAAATAAATATGTTTTTCCATAGATTTGATCTGTTGTGTGCATTTACACTTACTGAAACAATTGGTCATAAAAAAGAACGTCTAAAACAACCAATTTTTGCCAAGCTTATTAATAAATTAGGTCCTAAACGGACAAGAGTCAAGGAAAAGCTTCTCAAGTTGATAAATTTGTAACAAATTTTTTAATGTTGACAAGTTTTTAACATCTTGTGCCTTAACAACTGTGCCTTAATTCCAAAGGTTTCCTTTCCATTTTCTCAGCCCTTCGCTTGACTTTGCTGCTTTCAAAACAGCAACCATGTCTTTATCAGCTGATTTTGTACTATGAGTTTTTATTAACTTCTGAAAGCTCTGTCGCCAACTTTCGTTTTTGCCGGGAGCTAGCGTTCTAATAGTCCACTTTTGGACGACCACCTCTATTTATCGATCCACAATTTAATTCGATGTCAATAATAATATTTTTATCAAGCATTCAGAAGGCTTATTTTTAGATCTTTGAATTTGTCGCCCGCAAAATGGCCATTTCCTTTCAAAATATTTGACAATGCCTCGTAGCTTTTCATTTACTTGTGTTTCGACGCTTTTACTTAGGTTGTTTTTTGCATTATATGCTGTTTGACAGCGGCCTCTGAGCGTTTGTGGCTGACAAAAATGTCTAGCAGTTCTGCATGATCTAAAAATATCCCTCTGGAAAAAGACGATTTTTTCGCGAAAAAGCAAATTAAAGCAGACAAATGAAGCTACATATTATTCTGGACACTTTAGTTAGTAACTCCACATTTAACAACCTGAGCACTTCGGAGTGCCTTGAGAGTTCTACTCCACGAAACACAGCTAAATTTGCTAAGATTAATCAAAAAAATACACATAAACAAAACACGTTTCACAAGAACAAAAACACATAGAATTGACGAAAATTTTATTTAACCCTTGTTTTACATACCTGAACTACAACTTTCCATTATTTAAAGTTGTATTTTTCACTTTATGTGGCCAACGTGAGCAATTAAACTTTAGCAATGTGTGTGAACGAGCAAAGCTAATTGTAATAGCTATTTGAGAGTGTATCGTCATCATGTGACCGAAAAATTATCGATTGTTTTTGTAGCTTGAAACGTGTATGTATTATAATTTTGCGTTCTCGCAACCCGTAGGAGGAACATCGACATAAATAATATTTGTCATCCCCCCCTGCCCGTCATCCGTTTCTCTGTATCTACGCGTATACGCCTCAGTTTAGCAAAAACTTTGACAGATCTTTTAGACTGCACCTGTGACGCAAACGACACGATTCTTCTTGGGAGCTGCCAACAAATGTTCCTACGAAAAATGGTTTGTTGGTGAGAAAACTGGTTTGATCTATATATTTAGTTTTTGTTTTAAGTGTGAACTGTGCACAAATGCTACCATGTGCGTAATCAGCTGACTTTGACAGTGTATCGCTCAATCAGTGTGACCGAAAAAATTTTAGCGATTGCCTTTTTTATTTAACTAGAGTATTACAAACATAAAAATAAAAGTTATTTTAAAAAACGGAGCAACATTTTTTTTGGGTTTATGCCAAAAAAACGAAAAAAAACCCAATGTGCGCTGGGTAAGTGAATCACCTCCCCCACCCCCTCCCACTGTTTCACAACCAACGCCGCACAATGTTAGAGAGAGAGACAGAGAGAGAGAGGGAGAGAGAGAGAGAGAAACTTAGAGATGAGCGCAGCAGCAGCACAGCATTCAGCTCCTGCTCTAGGTACAGAGTATAATATAGTCGGGCTTGACCGCATTTCTCACTTGTTAAAATTTCAGAGTTCAGGATTCGTCCACTCCGCAGAAAAGCTATATTCTAAAGAAAGGAAATAACTTGTTTTATTTGAAGCGGAATTGAACCCACACCTCCCGCACAGCAGGACGACACACTAACCGTTGCGCCACACCCGTCCACACATATTTTTTGCGCCTTGCCTTATTCAAAATTTGGTTTTTATGATTTGCACGCAACAATTTTTAGGCTATTCGTGCCCCAATAGCACAGGGAGGCATTTCCGGAAACCATTAAAGAAATTACATGTTACTGCCAGGCTAGTGGCGAGGGTGTTGGATAGATGGATGGGGTAAATGCAATCACATTGATGTTTAAAAAGCAATGACTGCGGCGCTTAAATGTCGGACTGAGCGCTACGAGGGGGCGTGGCAGGCAGACGCTTGTTTATTTTGTGTGTTTTGTGAACAACAAACATCAAAGTGATTGAATTGTTGCGATTGCTTTGATCAAATCAACAGCCAGCAAAGTCAGGGACTTAAAAAGCAAATGGTATTTAAATTAAATTAAAATTTGGCATGGTAAAGTGGGCATGGTTAAAGGCCAAGTTGTTTCAATTGTTCACACCAAAACACTTTTGCCCAAATGCATTATGGTGGTTTATTGCATTTAAGGCAAATGCATAAATATAAATTAACATTCATCCCCAATTACTGCCTCCGGTTGTCTCTGCAGCACATTTGTTTACCAACAATTGCCATTAAAATTTAAATCAGAGCAATTATTATTAACGGCTGAAAGCGCTTTTTATAAATGCATTCAAATTGTTGTAAATTGTACGGCGCTGTTAAAATGCAATGTGAGCTCTCTTAAAACGAAAACAACAGCAACAAAATCAATGGCAATAATTTTCACGCCATTTATGCACAATTTTCGTGCAGAACAGACCAGCAATGGGCGTTGAGGGGAGGTGTTAAGTGAGATGGCAGACCTTGGATGCAGTTCTTGGACTTATATGCCAAGGTATCTGTATTTAAGGAAAAGTAAGAAATAGACTACTGCTAAGAGAGCCAAAACAGTATCATGAAGGCTCTCGTTTTAAAAGTAGTACCTTTTGGGTTCTTTAGAATAAAATCTGCAAAATCCAATCAGATGATGATCTTGCTCAATGTTCAATCAATACTGAAATGCTACAGTACCAGATAGAAATCCCGGTTCCAGTATCAGATCGGATAATATTTAATTTTCGTCTCAAAGTGCATTTGACAGTAATACTTGCAAAAATCTGAAACATTTATAGAAATAACGGAACTGAATATTATTTAACATTCATTCATGATATCATCGACCATTTAAATTTTTATTTTACTGCTGTGTCGAAGCAAAAGAAAAAAAAAAAAAAAAACTTGTAAACCCGGAAAGTCGGATGCTTTCCGAACTATTGTAAGTCGAAGCAAACAGTGGACGAATGCTTCCACAGTCGTCAGTCAATTAAAATCGCGGTAATTTGATCGACTGCAACTTATCTAAGTCATGTAAGGGCCAATTCCAATAGTTTCTAGATAGCTGCAGTGTCTAAAAAAGTTACAATTTACTCTGTGACAATAGGATATAAGATATCTGCCTCAAATCTAAGCAAAAAGTTCCTGCGACTTTTTTTGCTAAAAATGTAAGAATTTCACTTGGTTGACATGTGTTTTCAACAAGACGGTGCCACATGTCACAGGGCATGCGAAACCATAGACCAATTGAGAGACGAGTTTGGTAAGCAATTAATCTCACTCTTTGGACCAATTCATTGGCCGCAAAGATCACGTGGTTTGACCCCACTATTGTTTGTGGGGCTTCGTGAAGACTATCGTGTACAGGGAAAAGCCAGTCACAAGTGCAGCCCTAACAGACAACAAATCAGCTGCTATTGGTGATCTCACCGGCCGGATTGCTGGAAGAAGTGTGGCAAAATTGGAGATTATGGATAGACCACCTCAGGTGTATCTTCGGGCCACATTAACCTGAAATATTAATCAAAAACTAAGTGGCAGGCATTGATGTATCTCATGCTTCAAATATATAGTTCATTTACTATTGCAATTTTTCGGTTTTTATTTATGAACTTTTTTATTTTATTACCTTATTACCTTAAGGCCCATACGGACATCCGAATTACGTTATTTAGCTAACTTCCCCCTATGTTTCGTCGCTGTGGAACGTGAGAGCAGTGTGGCCAGACTTTATAAAAATTACTGCAAAAATTTCAGTTTTTCGATTTTTTAATTTAATTGGCGGTGGGTCACACTGCTCGATCATCTGTATTTTTATACTCTGTACCGAAGGCACATCTATACATATATATTAATCTGTACGCCCGACTGACATATTATCAACCCACAGCCTAAACGGCTTATACTACAGGTTTGAGATTTGGCATAGACCTTCGTTTAGCCATGCAGGCGCGCACTAAGAAAGAAAATTTGGAAAATTCCACCCGGGAAAGTCGGAAAAGCGTGGAAAAACTTTGTATGGGGAAAAATATATTTTTTTTCCGAATAACTTGAAACTTGGTTTGTAAGCATAGTACGCGAAATAATTCGACACGTGTTTTCCCGATTTTGGAAAATCCGTCCACGAGGAAAATGGCCGAAAAATTCAGCATGCAAAAACTATTTTTCATCCGATTGACTTGAAACTTTTCATTTTCCCATGTAGGAAATACCGCCGGGATGCCCTCTGGGAAGTGGGTGGAAGGTGGATGGAATATGGGTGTTAAGTTGTTTTGGAAGTAGGTGGTATGTGGATGGGATGTGGGTGGGATGTGGGCGGGAAGTGCGCGGGAAGTGGGCGGATCGTGGGTGGTAAGTGGGAACTGGATGGGAAGTGGGTGGGATATCGGCGGAAAGTGGATGGTATGTGTGTGGAATGTAGGTGGAATCTGGGTTGAAAGTTGGTGGGAATTGGGTGGAGAGTAGGTGGGATGTGGATGGGAAGTGGGTATGCATTGGTTCTATACTGTTGAAGGCGCAGCGAAGCGCTACGGGGTATTTGCTAGTACAGTATATTAAGTTTGTGCAAAAGTATGTAACCGGAAGAAGGAATCATTTCTGACCCTATAAAGTATATATATTCTTGATTAGCATCAACAGCCGAGTCGATATAGCCATGTCCGTCTGTCCGCCCGTCTGTCTGTCAGTCTGTAAGAGATAGAGGTTGGACATGTATGGGACAAATGCTTCATATACTTGCAGGCAGATCAAGTTTATTTTCAATTTTTGACACGCCCCCTCCCGCCCCCGCAGTTTTAAAAAAACCTCCTTTCGCCCACAGTTTTGTAGATAGATGATTCGTACCTTCTAGAGATAGTTAGTCAGTAGCAATATGTTTCGATTTGCCGATAATGATAATGATCGGAATTGCGGTTCTCAAGTTATGAGCAAATAAGTGAATAACCCCCCGCAACCCTCTCCCATCCTTTCCAACCAACGCCGCACAATCTTAGAGAGAGAGAGAGAGGAAAGAGGGAGAGAGAGAGTAAGAAAGGGAGAGGGAGAGAGAGAGAGAAACTAAGAGATGAGCGCAGCAGCACTGCATTCATCTCCTACTCTAGGTACAGAGTATATTATAGTCGGGCTTGACCGACTTTCTCACTTGTTCTTTATTTAATTTTGGAGAATACTGAAATCGTTCCTGTCTCAATTGCGCCCCCAGAATATTAATTTCACTCCGGCCGACCCGATCACTCAATTTTTTTGGGAGTCCCACGGAAATCCATTTTGAGGACCAAAGATTCTCTATACGTTTGTGGTTACAAAAGAAATCAATTTTGCTAAAGTATTAAAAAGCATCCTTACTTTTTTATTTTCAAGTAATCTGTAAGAGAAAGATAACGATAGAAAGAAAAAAAGAGAAAGAAAGTAAAATATAAAGATCAAGCTAAGAAGGCCAAATATCTCACCTGCTTCAGGGCTGAGCCATTTCTCACGCCAACCAACAATATATGATACTTTCCAAACACTTTTCTAATTAACTGGCAATCCTCTCAAATTTCAGCTCAAAGTGTTGAAATAAATGAACATTAGAAAGAACGGTAGAGCGGCTCCTGCTCCATATCCTGATACGAATCACATTAGCAAGATTTGCATCAGGATTACGCGTTGCCCCGAGCAGCAGCTCTCATCACCTCGAGCCTAAGCCATGCCCATTGTGACAATTGTCACAAATCAAGAGTGCGGCCTGAGCCTCTTGAATCTGGGGCAATCGCGGCACTCGAACAGGAACAAAAGGTAAGCAGATTTGTGCTAATATGACGGCATCTGTTTGACAATGGAGGACAAGAAGATGACAGAGACAGAGCGGCACCTGAGCGCACCAAAATGCGTGTGAATGGTGGCTACGCCTTCAGAAAATCCATAAGCCCTGAGCCGCTTCTGCTCTGGATGCCTATTCGCAAGATAAACACACTCTAAACACGGCTTCAAGTGATGTGCTGTTTGTTTAAATTATGTAAATCTGCGCAAATCCTGCGGGCGGTCCGAGGGATTGGACTTGAATTGAAACCGATACGACATGCTGGAACCAAAGTAGACAAAGCGACGGTCATTTTAATTGGTAAAAGTAGTCCAGCAGTCTGGGTCTGGTGCTGGCTCACCGTTTAGCTCTTGGAATTAGTGCAATCCGAAGGATTCGGAGCGCGTGCTCATGAAATTCCAGGAAGAATGAATATCCAGACTCTATTTATGCACTTGGCTTCACGGGATACACAGCTCAGTCACCAAGCACCTGGTCCACCCCCAAAAAGTTGAACATAATTACTTAGCGTTGCCTTTTAACACAAAAACCCACCCGCCCCCCAAAAAATGGCGCTCAGCAGCACCATAAACAAGTTAACGACCAAAGAGCAGTCGGAGTACGTAACGAAACTGGCGGATGGACAGACAGGCACTTGGAGCGCGCGTAATTTGCGCCAAATTACAGATGAAAAGCAGCGAAAATTGTAAAAAGCCGGCAAATGAGCGCGCAGGGAGAAGGACGTGGGGGATGGATGCGTTGCTGCCTGGCATAAGGAGCAAAAAGGGGGGAGCACGTAATTGCAAACATGGGAATTGACTAATTGCGGGAAAGTAAGAGCACAGCCATTTATTGGCACACCATCAGCGTGGAACGGGAGACTGCAATGTGAACAGTTGAAAACTTCCGTTTACATATACGGGAGTTTCTCTGCCCATAAGGCAGATGCATATTTTGCCAACAAAAAAAACAGAACGAAAACAATAACTCTGCACTGTTGTTCGCTGGATCACCATTTCCTCTATCGGCGATGTGCTTTCTTTTGTGCGCCGTTGATCCCTTAGCCGCTTTTGGGCATTACAAGATTAGGCAAAACAAACAAAGCGCCTGAAGTGCAAATAGATGAACATGAAGGTAGCTCATTACCATTGTGTGGTGTGTGCAGTGTGTGATAAATATTTTGCTACATTTTCCATTATTCACTATTCTCAGCGGCCTTAAGGAAACGCAGTACCTACACCAAGCGACAAAAAAACCACAATCTGAAATTTTAAGCAAATGTGTCTTATTTAGCCGTCGGTTTAACCAAATGTTATTCCAATTTTACACAAAAGTGCAAAACAAGGAATGAAAAAATTCTTTATAAAATCTATTTTTTAGCCAAAACAAAATTTTTTTTCAATGATTTGCATTATTTTCTATAAACTAATGACACCAATATAACTAAGCATTTTTTTTTAAATTAATAACACTGGCTTACAAAATAATAACAATTTTGCGATCCCGAACTTTTGGTAGCAATTTCTTATGTAAGTCCCCTCGCTGAGTCCAAAAATCCATATCACGATTTTTTTAGTGGAGCCGTTTTCGAAAAATCGCGGAAAGCTAGATTTTTGATTCTAAGAAAAGGACCTTTAGAAAAATGTGTATATCTTCAGTATCGATTCATTCATTATAAAAAAGTAATGCTTTCTTGGAAGGTAATTGAACGCCCTATCATTTGTTCATAAACCACTTCTTAATCCGGTGCTTGACTTAGGCATTATAAATGCTTTTATCGGCAGCTTTGCAATAAATTTATCATTTCTTATAAAAAAGCTAGATTTTAAGTGCGATTTTCACCAAGGAAAAAATTGTGTAAAATTTATTTTATTGCATTTAAGTAATGAATGGAAGGTTTCAAGTTCATGCAAATTGACTTAGTTTGATTGTTTTTTTTTGTTCGTCGTAGGAGGCAAAGCTAACATTCAAATTATTCTATTTAAGGGCTACTGTGACCTGCCAAATTTATTTTGTACCTGGCTAAGTTTTTTTTTATTATTATTACTTACTTACGTCCCAGTACTACAAGTTTTCTGAAACTTATGATTAGGGCACTAGTCACAAAAATAAAATAAAAATTCACAAAAAAGAAAATTCTAATTGAAGAAATTTATTTAAGAAAAATAGAGGAAAGCTATTTTCGGCTCGACCGAAGTTTATACACCCTTGGAGCACGAAATATGCCTGCCAGTTTGTTATATGGCAGCTATACGCTATATTCAACCGATTTTGATACATTGATGATTTTGCTTTCGATTTGATTTCGTGAAACAGCTGATCACAGCTGCTCCATACAAAATGAGCAGTGTGCCCAGAAAATTTTAGGAAATTAAGGTCAAATTAAGGTCATACTAGCTTGTGCTTGACGTTGTCATAGATGTTCAGGGTTACATATCTGCACAGCTCTCCTCTTCTCACAATTTTATCCAGCATCTTCCTCTTTGGATCTGTTAAATTGGCTTAAGTCACTTTCCGTGACCGTTAATAATATATAATTAATTGATTCCACCTTAGTTAAGTTGGAAACTTCTTAAAACTACATATTCTGCCCACATACTATTATTAAAGAAGATAAAAAAAAATTAATTTCACAATTGCAAGCAGCATTACTTGCTTTTGCGCCATTGTTTAAATTTTGCGCCAATTGAAAATTAAAATGAAATCAGTGTCGTTCCACCAACTGCTTTGCTTTTGTTTTGAAGAAAGCAAATCAAAGCAAATCAACTTTTAGGAATACCACTTATATTTATGGTGTTGGTTCAGAATTTCTACTCATAGATCTTCTGGACCTAATGGGGGCGTATGTGGTCAGGTTAAGCTGCTGATCGGTTCAACTTGGCGAACCCAGCGTGATCCTGTTTTACTGCGTCTCAAGTCGACTCACAACTCCTCGTGGTGACCACCGGTAACAGAGCAATGCATCCGCAACGCTGCTGGCTAACGTGAGCGGCGACCCGCCCTTCCCTACAGGGTATAATATATAGGGTTAGTGCGTCGGGTTTGGTACCCACCACCGTAAAAAATCTCCACCAATGAAAACTGCGACTACAATGCCTCGGATACGGACCCCCTCTGACGACGACTCACGCAAACGTTTTAAGGACCACGATTTGAGGATATGCACCTGGAATGTCCGCACCCTCAACGGAGAGGGTGACGCTACCATTGAAAACAAAACAGATTTTCTCACTGAAACTATTTTTTTGACCAATCGTTCCTATGGCAGCTATATGCTATAGTCATCCGATCTGGATCAAGCTTGACAGAATTGTGCGTTAGCATATAATAATAATCAGTAACGAGTTTGGGAGCAATAGGATTGAAAACAAAAAAGTTTTTCATACTAAGACTTTTTTCAGACCTATCTTTTGTATGGCAGCTATACTATATAGTTGCCCGATTTTCATAAAACATGCTGAAATTATGTGAAAGCATAGATTACTTATAAATGCGAGGTCCGAAAACATTTGCATGTAAAACAAAAAAGTTTTTCTCACTAAAACTGCTTTTTGGACCGATTGTTCCTATGGCAGTTATATGCTGTAGTCATCCGATTCGGCTGGTTCAGAAAAATGTGCAGCGTATTTCTACCAAGAGACTTCGTGCAAAGTTTGGTTAAGATAACTTTAAAACTAACGAAGGAGATAGCATAGAAACAGACGGACAGACGGACATGGCTATATCGACTCAGCTCGTCATGCTGATCAAGAATATATATACTTTACTAGCAATACCCCGTCGCGCTTCGCTGCGCCTTCAACAATATACTCGGATGAAAAATATTTTATTTTCCAACATCGGAAAATCACATTTAAAACTTTTTCGTATTCTGTCCTTACAAACCGAATTGCAAGCCAATCGGATGAAAAATAGTTTTTTCATGCTGAATTTTCCGGCCGTTTTCCTCGTGGGCGGATTTTCCAAAATCGGGAAAACACGTGTCGAATTATTTCGCATACTATGCTTACAAACCAACTTTCAATTCAATCGGATGAAAAATAACATTTTTCCCATACAAACTTTTTCGACGCTTCTCCGACTTTTCCGGTGGAATTTTCGAAAACCCCGTCTTAGTACGCACTTTCACCACTAACAGAAACTCCTGCCCAAATTTCCCTTGATTCGAACAAACTCACTCGCAAAATTCTTTTGCAGTGCCTCTCTAGGATGCTAGAATCGAACTTCCTAACTATGTACTGCCAACTCCCGAAAAGTGTCTTTAAATTTCTGGATATGCCTGCCTATAATCCCCTTGCGAGTGGGAGTAGTGTGCCCATTTCAGATCCCCCAGATCAGGCAAGATGCAGGCAAGATGCCTGATCTCCTGTGTAACTCTTTCTTCAAACACCCCCCAACCCCCGAATAGCCCGTTCAATGTACCACATAATTTGTGCCACAGATGGCTCCACTGTGCTAATCGGGTGCGCGCGCGCGCATCTCGGTACATTCAAATGCACCTGGCTATCGATGATTCAGGCCTATCGGAATACCTATCGCACCGAATGCAACACAGTCGTTGTTTTGTTTTTGTATTGACACTTAAAAGCTGCTGAGTGCCGGTCCTGAACATTACTTTCATTTATTGCACGAATATAAAACTGAATCATGTCATTCATTGGGCGCGCTTTTCTCCGCAATGTAAGTGCAAGGCTGACTTCAGGTGTCTTACAAAGAAAATAACTTATTAACTACACTGTGCAAATCGCTGCGATTACGTAATTTCAGGTACCACTGATTGGTAAGAACATTGCCAGACAATCACAACAAGACGCTCGTCGTCTGCTGCATCAGAGTAAGTAATGGGGCATTGCATCCGTATTCAATCACATAATATAATATATCAATATAAATATCAAATTGTATGACTGATTCTGAACTTCAACCAGCTGCTCCGTTGTGCGCCGTGCGCGTTCAACAGCCTGCTCCGGATTTCAAGGGTCTGGCCGTGTTGGACAACAGTTTCCAGGAGATCAAACTAGAAGACTACAGGGGCAAATATTTGGTGCTGTTTTTCTATCCTTTGGACTTGTAAGTGAACCTTGGCGAAACTTTTGATCAATCGTACTTACTCACCAACTTCCTCATACCCTGCAGCACATTCGTCTGCCCCACGGAAATAGTTGCATTTAGCGAACGGATTAAGGAGTTCCGTGATATCAATGCAGAGGTGGTGGGAGTGTCTGTTGACTCGCATTTCAGTCATTTGACATGGTGCAATGTAGACCGCAAGAACGGCGGCGTGGGCAAGCTCAATTATCCGCTGCTCTCAGATCTGACCAAGAAGATTTCAGCCGACTATGATGTGCTGCTGGAAAAGGAAGGCATTTCGCTGCGTGGCACATTCATAATCGATCCCAATGGTACTTTGCGCCAGTACTCTATCAATGATTTGCCGGTGGGCCGTTCCGTTGATGAGGTGCTGCGTCTAATCAAGGCCTTTCAGTTTGTGGAGCAGCACGGTGAAGTGTGTCCAGCCAATTGGAATCCAAAGACCAACCCCGACACCATCAAGCCAGATGTGGACGAATCCAAACAGTACTTCTCCAAGCATGGTTGATTATCTAATTCTTGTAAATATGAATTCGGATATTTTGTACACAAATTTAAGCATTCACCAATCACAAAGACATACAAATATATAAATAAATGGCTTATTCATTGGAAGTCACAAAAAACCCTAAACTCATTCCAAACTGTCGCTTAAATTTATGTATGTATTATTAATTTTTATTTCAACACAAAATTTTTTTAAGCTTTAGCTTACGTATGGACGAAGCTTTTCCAGAACACCAATTTGGATTCCGCAGTGCCCACGGAGCCCCAGAACAGGTACACAGGGTTAGCAATCACATACTGGAGACTATGGAGGAGGACTCCTACTGCTCTGCTGTCTTCCTCGACATTCGACAAGCATTTGATCGCTCCCTCCTCCCAACTGAACAATTCGCTTTGCTACGCTCCTTTTTTCCGAAGGTCGCTGCTTCATGGTCCAGCTTAGGGACGAGCTCTCGAGCATCCGCCGCATCCTCAAGGAAGTGTACTTGGCCCAGTACTGTACACCCTGAACACAGCTGACTTGCCGGTCCCAGATGCACAAAACACACTGGTAGCCACTTATGACACCGCCATCCTTGCTTCCAGCCATATCAATCCTTGGACGGCTTCAGTGATTGGGCTTCCCGCTCGAATATTGCTAGCAACCCGGATAAAAGCCAGCACTGCACCTTACCTACACACCGAGGCTTAAGCTGAACGACTTAGTCATACCACACTAGCCATCAGTCAGGTACCTGGTCTAACACTGGACAGCAGACTTGGTCCGACCACATTAAACAAGCTGTGGCTGTCACTTATGCGAAGGCCAAAAAATTGGACTGGCTCCTTAGACCGAGATCTGGGCTTTCATTACGCGCAAAGATATTAAAATCTTGTCAATAATCATACCGACCTGGACCTGTGGTATCTGCCTCTGGGGTACTGCCTGTGACACCTCCATCAAAAAGGTCGAGACTATGCAGAACAAAATCTTGCGCAGAATGCTCGGTGCAACCCGGTATGTGCGCAACTCCACCATCTACAAAGACCTCGGCATTCTTCCAGTCTGCTCCCAAATCAACCGCCACACCAGCAGATACAATGACCGCTAAGTGACAAACACAAACCGTCTCGCCAATAATCTGTCACCAAAGAGTATACGAAGACGACACCCCTCCGACCTTTGGATTCACGGAAGGCGACCAACAGGCCGTCTCCTTGGTTCACCCTAACTGGCTCTCATTTTACCAGTAATGCTACTTTTCCAGCCAACTGGCAACCTGTTTTTACTCCTGTTCCTGTAACCTTATAAGAATTTGTAAGCGGATTGAGTTCCGTGCATTTAGCTTTGCTTATTATCTTTGAGGAACTTTAAAGCTTTTTGAATTCCGTGGTCATTTATTTA
The DNA here is from genome assembly GCA_018904235.1 of Lordiphosa stackelbergi. Taxonomy (NCBI): domain Eukaryota; kingdom Metazoa; phylum Arthropoda; class Insecta; order Diptera; family Drosophilidae; genus Lordiphosa; species Lordiphosa stackelbergi. Next base: position 51,343 of record JAEIFU010000948.1, read on the forward strand.
ATAATAAGAAGCTTAACGTCAGAAAAAAAGCATTTTCTTCCAGCTATCTTCTTAGTTCGCTATGAAAGATTAAAGTTTCGTCTTAATATTACCATTACCAAACTCGTCTGTATCAACATTACCAAACTCTCTTTTGTAATGGGCACTAGATTAGATTAAAAAATATTATAAATGGTATACATCCATGGACAGAAAAATAGGTGTGAATTTTTACGCATAGAAAGAAGCATCTCCGACCACATAACGTAAATATACTCTTGATCAGCATGACGAGCTGAGTTGATATAGACTAGTCCGCTTGTGTGTCTGTTCTAGAGACCTGCACGATTGATTCCGGAATCGTACGATTACGTGTAAAAATAATCGTTGTGTGAGTAAAATGATTATATTTTTTATCTGTGTTACTTTTTGACACGATGCCGAGAAATAATCATGGCATCGTACGAGTATAATCACCAGCTTACTATATTTGGTTTTAATAAAATAAATTTAGGGATAAAATGATTATTTTCGACCATAGCGAAGAAGTTGCAATCGTTGTTGATTTTCGCATAGCGATAGCCGCGCATGTAGGAACTTACACATTGAACAAACCAATGTATATTTCAGTGGTCCCCAAACATAGCCCCTGGGCGGCAAACACACTTGGCAGTTCACATCGAATGCTTGCCGAAGTCATGCACCACTGAGTGTCACATAGAGACAGTCACATTTTCCTCTATTCCTGGGAACCCTGGAATATTCCAACAGCAACTTCGTATGTTCTCTCTCTCTTCTCTTTCTCATCATCTACCTCTTGCAAAATGGAACGCAACAACAAATACGTATGAGTGATCCTAAACGTAGTTTGTGTTGTTGGCGACGAATGGTTTCGTGTCCCGATTAGGGGATATTCGCCAGCTTTAGTTTTATTTCAAATATTCATTTTTGTTCAGAATTCAACAAATTTCAGAAATTAAATGATTATTTTTGATTATAACGATTACGATGCCTACGATGCGACGATGCCTACGATTCCCATTTGACAGCTAGGTAATCGGATAATTTTTACTCATACTCGGCGATGCCAAACATGTTACATTATTATTTACTCGTGCAGGTCTCTAGTCTGTTCCTATGCTATCTCCTCCGTCATTTTTAAAGCTGTCTTAACCAAACTTTGCACTAGAGTGGGAATTTTTTTAACTTGATTGGAATTTGAAAACTAATAGTTGATCAAATTAACTTTTTAGAATGATTGAAATTTTTTCATGACTAAAAAAAACTAAAAAACTTGAATAAATTCAGCTTGATTGAATATTCAACTTAACTAAATTCAACTATTGCAAAGTTGATTTTACTAGTATATGATTTTTAGTTAAGTTCACTTCGTGATGCGATTTTAGTTACAGACTTTGTGGTAGGTGAGTTAATTAATCCTACACTAGTGGGCATAATTATTTTGACCTTAAATAAACCATTATATCTCTTAAACAAAAAATCCTAATATTTTGACATTTATATCCAATACTGGTATAAATGTAAGCTATCAATAAGACATAAGTAGTACACAATCAGCTGCTTAGGTTAGAAAATATAAATCAAAATGTGCAAATGGGGATTGGAATAAAAATTTTAAGATTTCCAAAATTGGTTTATTCTCAGCACAGAACCTAAAATGGTAAAATCAATGATTCAATTTCTAAGCACAAGTTGCCTTTTTGCCCACTAATTTTCCTGGAAACGGTGTATTTAAAAATCCTTAACTGAGAATTTATCATTTAAAAAAATTGCCAATCAATTATAACAAATTTATTGATAATGGATCGCCATGGTAACAAAACCGTTAAATGCTTAAGAAACTGCTTTTCAAGACCACAAATGACCACACACAACCACATATATAACCATGATTATAATCAATATTTATCAGCGGTTAATACCACTGATGACCAATTGTATAAAATATAGTCGAGATTATAAATAATTTTTCAAACCACTTTCCGTTACTGACAAAGCTTTAAATCGCATAAAAATACCAAAGAGGATCAGAAATCGGTATATTGCCAAACAAACTTTACCTTCAACCAAGTGGAAAATCATGCCTGGATTAATGTATAAGCGCAATTCACAGCTAACGGATCTCCATGGTAACAAAACCGCTAAATGCTTAAGAAACTGCTTTTCAAGACCACAAATGGCCACATGGCCACAAATCCAAATGGATGAGTATGTATGGGCTTCATCACAACTCCACTTTCAAATAATTCATCGGATGTCCTGTTCGATCTCGAAGTGTTGTCTAATGTTGCGAAAGAAAACTTTTGAAGACTTTTTTAATGGGATATTTTTGAAGCAAATTGATGTCTTTCTCCCTTTAGGATACAAATTTATCCATTGAAGAAACGGACAAGCCTCTTTGAGAATTTAAGCTGCTGATATCCTCCGAGTTAAAGTCAAAGTCTTTTTCTTTGGCTTCGTCATATATTGCTTCGGTTTCAATACTTTGAGAAATAGCATTTTTGAGTAGTCCCAAGCAACGTTGTTGTTCTGGAGAATCTATGCATCCAAACCAGGTTTTTTTGAAGCGCGGATGAGTCGATATGTTATGAAAATGTTCGAAGCGAGTCTGCAGACTTGACATAAATTGCGCAACTAGGAGCTTGCAATATTTTAACTGGGTATTTGATATTTTTTCCAATCTTTTTCTTACTTGAAAATTGGTTAGACTTATGTTCAAGTGCTTACCTCTTTTAAAACTCACGCAGAGTGTTCAAAATATAAAATAAAAATGAAATATAATGTAACAAAACAAATTAAATAACCTACCGAGTTTATGTATTTTTCACATTTAAACTATTTCACAATTTTTTTTACATATCTGGTCCATTTGATAGAGCTAAAACTTTTTGCGTTTTTTGGAACGCGCCAACTCATTGAGCTCGCCCTGTTGCACCGAGGCCTCCTGGTAGATGCGCTTGACCTTCTCGTGGCGCTCCTTATCGCTGCAATTGGATTCGGTGTTTATTTATTTTGTTGATAATAAATTTGATTGATATATTAACTCACCTTTGCAGTTGCTGCTTAAGTTTAAGCTCCTGCACAAACGCCGTGTCCCGACGAATCTCACGAATGGCTCCCTTCTTCTCGCGCTTGATCTTGTGCAGCAGCTTGGCACGTTCCTCCTTGGCTTTGGACATCTTGGGTCGTCGCTTGTCATCGTAGACAGTCTCAAATCGCGGTTCCAGCAGGCGCAAAGCCTTGGGCTTACGTTCGGCTGGTGCCAGAGGCTTTTGCTTCTGCTCAGCCAACTGTTGGAGTAGCAATTCGGCTTCCTTGTAATGCTGGTGCACATGCTTGGGATAGGGCTTGAGCGGCAGGCGTTTGAGTAAGGGCAGAAATGGTGTGGCTAGATAACAAGCGCCGGGATGCTCCGCCACCAGTTGCATGGCCTCTGTGATTAACAGCAGCGTTGTGTCCAGGGCACGCACCTTAAAGTCCAACGTGAGTGTGTGCGTAACCAGATCTGAAGCCTGAAGTTTCTGCGGCTCCAAAGACTGACTCTCGGATGACGTGGATGCTGGAATAGCCAGCAGTTTGCTGAGGGGTCCAGTTTGCTCGAAGGGCGGTGTAACCTCTATGCTCTCCACCTCTCGTTTGGGTATCGCCATGTGGCAAATGCCCGTCAGAAAATTAAAGGCAGCCGGCAGCAGACGCTTTGACTGTGATCCAAATTCCAGGGCTATCGTGACCAGGAATAAGCCCATGGAAACATCTTGCCGTGTGCGCACCCGCGCTCTAGACAAGATGTGCTGCATAAATATATAAGTGGGAGTGCCTAAGGGATGTCGAAAGTCGGAGGTGGAATACAGATTGGCCACCAGCTTGAAATATATGAGTGTGTCCAGGGTGGGATAGGTTTTGTGGTTTTTGCGAAAGTCCTCGTACTTTTCCTTGATGACATCCAACAAAGTGTTAGACATGCGCTCCGTATTTAGCTGGGTGAGGTCATACAAATGTGGCATAAGGAGGGCTACGAGTTTGAAATGCTTTTGAATGTCCTGCTCGCTGGCATCCTCGAACAGGTCCTTGATGTAGTGCAGTAGGAAGGAGTATAGCTTGACAACATTCTCTCGGTTGACCCCCTCAAGCTTGGGATGATTGCACTTGATGATGCGCTCTATTATAAGCGACTGTTGAGCTGGCAGGGTGTGCCTGGCGAGGAGCGACACGAAATCCTCATATGTCTTGGGCATGCTAATGGTGAAGGGTATACGTGCATTGGTGGGATCAACTACAGATGAAGATTTCTCTTTGGGCTGCTTGGTTTTGCTTGTTTGTGTTGTCGGTTCCATCTCTGGCTCCGACTCACCTTCCGATTCCTTGAGATCACTTAAATCATCCACTTCGTAATCGTTCTCGTCCTCTGTATCCTCACTATCTTCTTCATCCTCCTCTCCATCTTCCTCTTCGGCGCTAACACTTTGTTCTTTCTCCCCTTTGACTCTACCATTGAGATGAGTACCCAAATTGCCTTCCAAATCGTATGCGAGTGTATCATCCGCATCTTCATCGCCGGCCTCTATTAAGTAACCGTCATCCAAATCATCAGCCGAACGATGAGTTGGCCGTGCATTGGCGGCCGTCTTCTCGTCCTCCTCGCCATCAGCATTCATGCGACGCAGTCGTTCGTTCTCCAGCTTCTCAAGACGAGTTGCTTCCTGCTTGGCAAGCTCCTCGGGATTGATGAGTTTGTCCGCTACACTGCCACGCGGTTCGAATATCATTTCCTTCAACAGTTTATCATAAGCATCTGGCGGTGGACGGGCCTCCTGCTCATCCTTCGTGGCTTTGGCTACCAGAGGCAATAGCAACTTGTAATTGGCATCCAATTTCTCGGTGAGATCATATACCTCATCCTTCTCCTTAGCAATTTCATTCTTGCGGCGTTTTTGCTCTGTAATCATTTCCTCAATGGCTGTTTGCCGATCCTGGTTTGTGTCGTCGCCACCACCTCCAAAGTGGGCCGCAGAGGTAAAGTCAGCTAAAATGATGAAATAAAAAAACAGTTAGATGTGTTACCAACCCAAGAACTGGCGCTTACCATCCAAGCCCTCATCGTCCAACTCTTCGTCATCAGAACGTTCATCCCGGTACTGTTCAATCTCCTCCAGTGTTTGTCCTCGATGTGTCAACAGCTCGTCATCGTTCAGATTGTACTTTTCCGTTTTTTGCGAGGCTCGCACCTGTGACATCTTTTCGGCCAAATACCGAGCATTCATCACCGATTCGGTCAACTGGTCGCCACTTAGATGCCTTCCAATGCGATTATCTTTGAATTTATTCGTCTTGTGCTTCACCGCAAACTGCTGTCCCAGCGTCTGGGCACGCTTTTGCAAAGCCTTGGAACGTGACACTCCAGGCATGCCGCGATCATGTTTGCAGATGCGGCCCAAGATTTTGAACTTCTCCTTGTTGACATGGATATCGAACGGATTTTGCCGCTTAGCTGTTTGCGATGTGGCCGTCTCGAAGGGGTTGCTGGGCTTCACTGACTTTTTGGCATACACGGCATCTGAGTTGGCCCGTTTATTCTTTGCTCCCATTTTCTTAAGATTTATTTTAAACAAATTGAATGCATGGAATATAACAAAAGCGCGCACACGTGCAACAGGGGCCAATGTGACCGTCGGCTGTAAATGCAAATTTACACAACCAGATATATGGTCACACTGTCAGAGATGCCAAGTCAAGTTGTTATCGAGTTAAAGTCACGGTGATTGACCAGCGATATTTCCTGGTGATTTGGTTTGTATTTGATATTCACAGCTGCTCCCCACAAGATGTGCAGTGAGATTATTTATGAATGATGATTATTTATTATTGCATTTTAGACTGCATACGCATATTAAAAAATGTGACCATCGGAACTTGTGCTTGGCTTCGTCAAAGTTGTCTGCACAGTCACGTATTCTTCCACAATTTTATCCTGCCTCTTGCTTACTATCTGCGAAACTGGATAAGTCACTTCCCGTCATCAAAAACAAATATGTATATAGTTTATTGAACTCACCTTAGATAAGTTACAAACATTATAAAAACCGTCAATCTACAGCAAATTAAAATCAAATCAGGTGCGCCCCTCCATCAAATTTAAGGCAAATCACTTTCGGAATGCCACTGATATCAGTTACTGTGCTCATCTCTAATAAAAAATAGTAATCGGAAAGCGTCGCCATTTTTGATAAAAATTTTCATCCCCGGTTACGGCAAGACTAAAGTTAATTCCAAATTGGTTTTATAATACTATTTAATTGGCATTGTGCATGAAAGTGTAAGTGTTCTCTGCAATTTTGTAAAGTGCAAGTCAAGCAAATTAGGGAATATCGCTGCAATGAGTGCAACGCCTCCAGATTTATTGTCGTCTGCCGGGGGCAGAGAAGTCTCACTTTCGGCGAATGGGCGCAGCAGCAGTCGCGGAGACAAAGAGCGCTCCCGCTCAAAAGATCGGGGACGTGACAAGGACAAGGAACGTGATAGGAAGAGAAGGTAAAGTGACCAACACTTAAGTCTTCCCTAAATTGTACTACATCAATGCTTTGCCTTGCAGAGATAGGGACCGTGACAGCAGAGACCGGGATGGTCGACGACGGGACAGGGATAGTCGCGAACGCGACAGAGATCGTGACTCCCACTCGAATCGGAGTCGTTCGCGCAATCATGACGATTACGAAAGACGACGCAAGCGGTCCCGCAGCCGGGATCGGGATCGAAAACGCGACCGTGACTCACGGTCCAGGCGCAGCAATTCCCGAAGCGGCGACTATGATCGCAGTCGACGACGACGCTCGCGCAGTCGCAGCTATGAACGACGCCGCAGCGAGCGCAGTCGAGATTCGCAGCGGAATAGTCGCGAAAGAAGCAGCCGAGACCGTGATAGGGAACGCATTCATGTAAATCCCTTTGACACGTCCAGCAATCGTAGTGCCCTGCTTGAACAGGAGACACGTATACCATCATTGTTTGAACGACAGATACAGCAGCCGTCACTGGAGACCATTCGAGAGGAGACTCGTGAGTCACGCTTCGATCTCTCACAAACCATTCAGGAGCTCATGGGTGGAGCTGGTGCAGGCAAGGGGTTCGCCTCGTTCTTTAGCAATCAAAATAGCAACGATTCGATGAGCAACGGGCCCTCGGATAATTCAAGTGAGCTAACAAATGAAAATCGATTCTAGTTAGTTTTTTGATCATTTTTTGAATTTAGTGGACAGCGCCGCTGAACGCAAACGGAAGCGCAAATCGCGCTGGGGAGGCAATGAAAACGACAAGACATTTATACCCGGAATGCCCACAATTTTACCCTCTACACTGGATCCCGCTCAGCAGGAGGCCTATTTAGGTAATGTCAGCCAAAAGTGCTTCCATACAACTTGATTAAGTTGGCAGCTAAGTTACCTTGTAAGCGATGTTTAGCCATAAGTATAACTAATGAGAAAAAAGGGATATCACAGCCACACGTAGTCGCGGTCCAGACGTCCAGTAACGGAGTGCAGAGCAGAGCGAGAGCGTAAACACCACAACTAGAAATTCGCATTGAGCAAACTATAATAATCTATCGTTCTCTTTTTGAAGGGATTCCGGCGTGCGACACAAACAGTACGGACACGAGTTCCATAACGGGCTAGATAAATAATGAATAATACGCACCTTAACTAATCCAATCCAATCAATAATCATTTTTCAGTTAGGTTAGGAAACGGATACACAAAATGAAGCCAGTTTCGCTCTCTCTATAACTATCATATTTACAATCCAGTCCCACCCAATCCAACTTAATTGATTATCTTTCTTTTCTAGTTCTAAACAGCATTTAACGTTTACTAATGTCGAGTTGGTGCTCGATTTTCTTCCTTCTTTTCTAACGCCTTCTAATTGCAGTTCAATTCCAAATCGAGGAGATCAGCCGCAAGCTGCGAACGGGTGATTTGGGCATCACGCAGAATCCGGAAGAAAGGTTTGAAAACAGTTCCGATCCCTGTCTCTCTTCCCCTCTCTAATCGTAAACTGAGCACACACATCATCACTGCGAAAAAACACAATAGTCCGGAGGACCCAACGGAAGGATATAATCAAGTTCTAATGATGCATTGTACAGGTTTAAATGGGGGAAATGACTAAACAAAATTGGAATTGCTATATGGGATGGTTACGTGTTCAATTGATAGTTTAGCTGCATTAAATATTAACCCTCTATCGTAGAACAAAATCGTTCGAAGCTTAAAGTCTTGAAAAATCCAAAATACCAGTTGCAGTATTGAGTCGACCAAAAAGAAACCTAAAGTAATTTTGTCTACGTTGTGAGAGGCTTAATATTTATTGGATACATCGTTTAAACCAGAGAACAAACAATTTTTCGGCCAATCTTACTTACTCAGGAGCTTAGTTTTCTTCGATTTTATTTCTATGAAGTAGTAAGTAATATTTTTGTATTCCCAACTTAAACGATTGGTACGTGTTAGGAAAAATGAGTACGAAGGTATTCAAAACGAGAAAGGAAAGCAATTCTCTAATAAAACCAACGAAAATCTACTAACCATTCACGACATTAACATCTAAAACCGTACAGCAAGCTCCAACTTTTCGGTAGACACGACAACATCGACTCACACAATTGCGATGATTCCCACGAACCTGAATAAAAACAAAAAAAGTGAATATACAGTTATGGAAAAATGAATGGAATCAACTGGTTTTTTATACCCTGTTCTCATTAAAAATGGGAAAAAGGGATCATAGTTTGAATTATTAACAGCAGAAAGCACCTCGACTAAAAAAACAAACACAGAACATCCGCTCTGTCTTAGAAGTCACAACTTAAGATAGATTTTTTTATCTACCCAAATCAGTTTGCTTCAGTTTGCAGAGCTTAAATTTTTAAGTTTGATCCTAGATTGATATTATTCTTCTGTAACCACTACAAAAGAATGCAAGTCGCCTCCCAATTACAAATAAAAAAAAAAAAGAGTTCAAAGCATAGGACCACATTATTGACAGGGTTTTTCCTTGCGGGGGACCGCAACACTCTTACTTGTTTTATTATCCCTTTTTCATAGCTAAAAAAAAACTGTGTTAAATATTCATTTACGACCATACAAACTCTATATATTCTTGGAAAGTGCAAAGAGCTGGGACGATTAAGCTTTTGTCCGTCCGACTGTCTGTTTGTTTCTCCAAGAACTGGGCTCTCAGTTTTAAAGCTGAAATTTTGCACAGAGCCCTCTTTTTTACTGCTCGCTCTTAATATGTCCGAACCGACCGGATCACCCGATAGTCACCAGACTATATTTTATAGCTGCCACAGGAACCATTAGTGAGAAAACCCTAATTTTTTTTAAACTAAATTTTTGAATTAATTAGCATTCTCATAAACAACAGCACAGACCAAGTTAGCTTGGCCTTCGCGTTATGAAATTATTTATGAATATTTGGTAGCTATGAGTAGACAACGGACTTTGCGTATTTGCATATTTTGAACCGCAAGTATGCAAAATATGCAAAAATCTACTAATTATGAAATTTGAAAGTACATATTTTTAAAGATGATAGAATTTTAAACCCAAAACGAAGAAGTAAAGCTTCAAAGACAATTGCCATCTATAAAATGTTCATGATAATCTATCTCATTAAAATTATTTTTTCATCAAATTTATCGATTTTTTTTATGGTCCGTATGATGTACTCCTCTCATTTACCGTCAATTTTTAGTCTTCGTATCAATCTAAACTCATATAAGAATTTTGCGAATTTTTAAATTTCTTTTTACCGATTGGCCGACACCTCCTATTTACCCGTCTTTAATTAAATCTTCGTGATAACTATCAGATTATAATCAGATCTGAACTAATCATAAACTTCTGTATATAACCTGATTTTTTTGGACTGCTTGATCTTGACCCGTCTACAATATAGTCTAACCAAAAATCAATATAATCTCTAAGATGCCGAACGCCCATACAATGGTTTTGCACTATGCAGCTTTTTTTTTGGTGGCGCCGAAAATCGCGCTCTCTTCGCTCACACAAAGTTGAGAGCGTAAAAATCTAAAAATAGAATGCACTTGCTTGTGTGAGTAATGCTTGAGAATACGTGAGCACACTTACAGTCGTCGGCTGTCTCTGTATGCGTTCAAAAAAGCGGCTGGTTCTAGAGCGCTCTCTCTCTCTCTGGCTTTTGAAAATATTTCAAGAGGGCCAAAAGCCAGTTGAAAAGCCAGCACCGAAAAATCGCGTGCAAAAAAAACCTCATACAACATTTTTGAAAATTTTGCGACTTGTTGTACAGTTTGATCTAACCATTTACTCGTCTACAATTGCCATTTATTAAATCTTAATGATATTCAAAAATCATAAAATTTTGCTAAATATCCAAAAATAATAAACTTTAACTTTTTCTTCTTCGAGAATGCCTTTTTTCCAATGCCCAAATGCAACATTTCCGAAGAAAAACAAAGATAAGAAAATCTAAGAGTTGCAGCCTGTGATCGCTGCAATCCCCTGAAACACAATCAGGCGTAGAATTGTGACACAACTCTATTATATGCGATTTATTTATTGTTTTATTGTTATTTATTTATTGTTTTAGGCCCTACCTTGAAAACGTTTTTAAAAACCAAAATATGTTAGCTTCCATTAGTGTATCAGAAGAAGCAAAAAGGATTGCAAAATCAGTATGTCAATTGGTGGTTTTGTTAAAATAGAATCATTTCGCTTGGAACAGCAATACAGGGTTTGTCCGGAATGTAATAGGACTGAGTCGATTTAAACAAATGTATTGAGCCAATCGTTACAATTCTTTAAAAACTTTCAAAATAGGCTCCTTCTGCGTCGATGCAGCGCTGCCAGAGCGATTTTAAAGTAAGAACCGCAGTGCATGCTGCTGTCTTCTCAAAATGCTTGCCTTTCATCGGCCTTTTCTGGCGAGTAAAGAAAAAACTCCGGGGTGGCACATCTGGGCTGTAGGGCGGCTGCGGAAGGGTTGGGATGTTGGCCTTGTACAGGTAGCTGTTCACAAGAAGTCACTTTTCAAGTTCACTTTCTGGGAACATCTTCGCGCACACTTTGCACATGTTCAAATGCTCCGCCACAATGTCATGAACCACAGATTTTGGTAAATTTAAAATCTGAGCAATTTATCGAATACTTAGTCGTCATGTTTGTCGAAGTCGAAGGTCTTCCAGCACAGTCTTCATCGGCGACCTCTTCCCGGCCCTCCGAAAAGGCCTGGTGCCACCGAATCACACCACTTCTTGCTAAAGCAACATCTGGGTAAGCCTGCTTGATCATATCAAACGTCTCTGTCGCAGATTTACCAAGTTTCACCCAGAGTTTAATAGCGTATCTCTTGCCGGCTTGCACCACTCACAGAAACACGTCGAGCCAAAATGCCTGTCCTGACTTTCCAGATGCTCGGAGACAACTGACCATCCGCTCGTTCGTTAGCTAGGAACTCCCTCTAACGAATCCAGTCGGTGGGCGCAGTCAGGACAAACCCTTTAACTTCTAATATTTTTTGAGAGTGTTTTGTGCGCAACATAGCCAAAAAATACCTAATTGACACCAGATCTCATTACATTGTTTTGGTGTTGGTAAAATTCTTTGGAAAAGTATTGAACATTTTCTCTACCTCTAAACTTTAGAGTCTAAAACCGAGGTTTCATTTCGAGGACATCAATGAAAACAAGACAAAAGCAAAACAGGAAAAAGGCTCTTTTCACACAATCTGGGTCGATCAATCATCACTGGAAAAACCCATGACAGTTTTTCTCACTAGAACTAATCACCGTCGTTGTATGGCAGCTATATGCTATAGTCATCCGATTTGGATCAAACTTCTATGGAAGCGTAATATACTAATAAATATAAAGTTTGGGATCGATAGCATTGAAAACAAAAATGTTTTTTTCACTAAGACCTTTTTTCGAGCCTATCTTTTCTATGGCAGATATAGTTCTCAAAGTTTTATCAAGCCGATCCGAAAGTTTGGTTGAGATTACCTTAAAACTGACGGAGCAGATAGACTTGGGTATATCAACAACATCTAACATCCTACATCCTGAGTTTAAATGTTTAACAACCATTTGCTATGCCAACATTTTTTAGCTTTTGTGTTTTAAAAATGTTAATTGGGTCGGTGTCTAATAGGTAAATGCTACAAAGATAGCTAATTCCGTCATGGTAAATATTTATGACTGAGGATGTTAGATGTGTTCAGTGTAAAAAGTCATAAGTTGACCTTGGCAACTGTTAAAAGCTTGTTCTATTTTTAGATTTCTTAATTTCTGCCCCGCGTTCCTGCCATGAAACTTCAGTTCGAAAAATTAAAAAGTTTGTATGAGGTGCGGTATCTACTATATGTAGTGTTTTTTGATATTAGCCATGCTTCCATTTTCGCTTTAGCAAAAACTTTGCGATTTGAAATCCAAGTCCAAAAACCTGTTTAAACAAGTAAGAGTGTTGCGGTCGAGTGCTCCTCCTTTTATTTTAAAATTTATTTGAATAATTGGTGAGGCGCACTTGCATATCTTCGGTGTTTTTGCTCGGATCTTGTAGTGGTATACAGAATAGAATATATATTAAATCATTAGGTTCAAACTTACAAATTTTTGCTCTGACCAGTTTTTCGCGGTTGAGAAGGAGAAGGAGGAGGAATTTGCCAAATCTAAAGCAAACTTGATTTGCGTACGATATACACCTACATACATGCAAAAATTTGGTCTAGCTCATAAGTCTCTGAGATCAACGCCTACGAGAGAGAGACAGTTTTTCGGCTAAAAGATGGAGGAGGTGGAATTTTCCAAATCTGAAACCAACTCGAGGTGGGTACAGTATACACCTTCAAACATGCAAAAATTGGTGGTTCCACCTCTTATAGTCAGTGAGATCCACGCGTTTATACAGAGAGAAAGACAGTTTTTCGCTGATAAAAGATGGAGGAGGAGGAATTTTCCAAATCTAAAACAAACACCTACATACATGCAAAAATTTGTGGCTCTAGCTCTTATAGTCTCTGAGATCGACGCGTTCATACAGACAGACAGACAGACGGACATGGCATGATCCCCATTCTTAATGAGAACAGGGTATAAAAAGCTCAAGATTCGTAAAAGTTAAAATGGAAGCAAGGCTGTACGGGTTTAGACAATCGTTTAGATGTAATAGTTGTCAATTGTCGACGGGTAAATAGGGGGCCAATCGATCCAAAAGAATAAAAAAGACGGTTTAATAGAATGGGAAATAAGTGGATAAATAGGAGGTGTAGATCAATCGGATCAAAAAAATTGAAAAAATTTAGCTTAATTTTTTGAGAATTAAAAAAAAAAGTTAGCGGTTAGCGATTTTGACCAAAAAACATATAATATTAACCATGAATGAGGTTATGGATATTGTATTGAAAAAAAAAAAACGTTTTTCTCACTAAAACCCGTTTTCCGACCGATCATTTCTATGGCAGCTACAATGAGTAGTCCTCCGATCCATGCGGTTCCGACATATTAGCAGCGTGTTATACACTTTTCGTGTGTATATCAATACGTTTAAATCTAATGAACATACCATATTTCAAAATTATTAAGCCAGAAATTAGTTTTTATTAATATTTGGTTGTAAGAACACGATATTTATATTTTTTTTTGACTAAAAATATTTTTCGTACCCAAATGTTCGTTTTGGGTAAACAAATTTCTAAAACACACCACCTTGTTACCTGGATAATATTGTAAGAGAAAAACTCAAAAGATTCCATGAAGACTTATTTAAAATAATTAACTAGTAATTAAAACGTCACCCATAATAACATTTGTTTTTGATTGAAAGAAGTTCATCGCTGATAATTCAATCCGTCTTAGTTAGTTTAGCATGGTTATTATAGCAAGCCGAATGTCGGTTTTGGTTCGGTTGCATGGCTCATATTTTCGTATTAAATTTAACTCCAAACGGTCCTTAGAGCCAGATATTCTAGAAAAAAGAATGAATGCTAAAATTAATTTGAACTATTCGAGTTAGGAGAAGTTGTTGAACGAGGTTTGAGATTCACTTTTTCATCCGTATTAAATTAAATTCTAATTGTTGGCTTAGACCCAAGTGTAATGAACAGACGACCTGTCAATAATTTGGTTTTTGGTAATTCTTTGATGGTCGAACTAAATATGATTCTCTGGTTTGAACTATTATTTGTTTGTGGCTCCCATTCCAAAAAATAGAACTAATGTTAAATAACCTCTTTAGGGTGAAGGGGCAGACATCCATTTAACCCATACCAAAACATAAAATGGTTATCATTTCAACATCCTAGGTAAAGGGGCTGCTTGGAGGCCAACTAATCTGAGCTCTCGGCTCCTATAATATCTAATTAAAACACTTTTAAGGCACCGTTATCAGTTTGATTCCCCTTAACCACAAATGTAAGCGCCTGGAAACAATCGAATCCGATTCTACATTATAATAATGTTAATTTCTTCTCTTCCACCAAGCCGTTAAGCGTCCAAAATGCATTTGCGCGCACTTCTTCTAAAAGAAATCAGAGAATGAGAATCTTTCACAGAAGGGCGCGCTCCAAGCTCCAGCAGAACAAGTCGAACGAATTAATCAAAATTCTTCTTTTCCCAATTCCCCAGCGAATTTTTTTCTGCTAATCAAAACTCTTGCTAATGATCTTGATTAATGAATTTGATTTGCAACTTACAGCATTTTATACGTTAATCTAGTAACTATTTACGATAAGTCCATATAAGTATAGTCAAGAAAACATGAAAAGCAAAGCAAAGACAACTTAACATGAGTTCAACAATACAGTTTCAAAAAACACCCCACTTCCTTTTGCTCTGCTCATCCATAGATCCCCCTCTCCGGAGCCCATTTACAGTTCTGATGGCAAGCGGTTGAACACTCGGGAGTTCCGTTATCGCAAGCGTTTAGAGGAACAGCGCCATCAGTTAATTGTCAAGATGCAGACCGTGAATCCAGAGTTTAAGCCGCCAGCGGACTACAAGTAAGTGTTTAATATTGAACTCATCCACGCACATTTTGCATTAATTTGTTTCCCAATTTCAGACCTCCCGTCACACGCGTCAGTGATAAGGTCTTAATTCCACAGGAACAACACCCGGACATCAACTTTGTTGGTCTGCTGATTGGACCACGCGGCAACACACTGAAAGCCATGGAGAAGGACACTGGTGCCAAGATCATAATACGCGGCAAAGGATCCGTGAAAGAGGGAAAAGTAGGTCGCAAGGATGGGCAACCCTTGCCTGGAGAAGATGAACCACTGCATGCTTTCATCACAGCGCCCAACCCGGAAGCGGTAAGAAAGGCTGTTGAAAAGATTAAGGATGTTATACGACAGGGCATCGAGGTGCCCGAGGGTCACAATGATTTGCGCAGAATGCAGCTTCGAGAGTTAGCCCAGTTGAATGGAACACTACGAGAGAACGACATCCAGCGCTGCACATGTGGCTCCACGGAACACAAGTCCTGGCAGTGTCCGGACAAGCCAATCATCACCAATACCATTGTGTGCACCTCGTGCGGTGGCACTGGGCACTTGACCAAGGATTGTCGCAACAAGCGTCCAGGATCGGGTGCTCCGGGCATGGCCTGCGAAGATTCACAGGCCAAGATTGATGAGGAATACTTGAGTCTTATGGCTGAGCTGGGCGAGGGACCGCCACCAGCGGCACCCAAGCCAGAGGCTCCAGCCGCTCCGCAACTACACCGGGCTAGCTACAGCATCTTCGACAAGAAGCCCTCACAAATGCAAGCCATTCAGTCGCCGCCCGGCAACTCTTCGCGCGATCATCAACGCGATATGAGCGGCTGGGGGGCGGCGGCACATGAGCACAGCATGGGAATGGAACATGGCATGGGTATGGATCAGCATGGTCTGGGAATGGACCACGGCATGGGCTTGGCAATCGATCATGGGATGTCGGCATATGTGCCAGCACCACCAGTGGGCCAAGCTCCGCCTCCAATGCCGCCTCCTCTCATGCCGTGGATGACTGCGCCACTCCCACCGCCTCCGTCCACGGAGTCCATGAATCCACCCATACCGGGCACATTGCCGCCGCTCATCCCACCTCCACCCGGGACCAGTGCACCGGCATTGCCACCCTGGGGCGGTGGCTATGGTGGCTGGAACGGCGGCTATGCTCCACCTCCGCCACCGCCTTGTGCTCCGCCCCCGCCCGCTTTGTCGCTGTCGCAGCCTCCACCGCCACCACCGCCATCCAATTAATCCTGTACACCCATATGACTATTTATAATCATGCTAAGAAGATAGTGCTCCATCCCCCACGAGACTGTCCCTGCAATCAATTAGTAATCTTTGACTATTCGCTTACGTTATGTAATAATCCAGACTCGCCTACAAAACTACTTTGTATTTTACGCTGCGCTTCAGTAAAAGATTTTGGACGCCAATAAACAAAAATTAATCCAAAAAATTCCGAAAATTGTTTGAATACTTTTCTCAGCGAAACTTGGCCTATATTAATTATGCCCCTTTAGCTCGTCGTTATGAAACAGTCTCTTAACCGAACCGTTAGTCTGTGATCTTAATTCGAACCATAATGAAAATGCTAAACCAAACTGAAAGCGTTTCGATTTGATTCATTTCATCTTTGAGATACTTTTAAAATAAACAGCAAAAGAAAATACCGGTCTAGTATTTGATCGGTATTTAATTGAGGCCTTTTGTGGGAAGTGTGGACTGCCGACAAAGAGAGCACCAAAGGGCTTTGTAAGTTTTTTTTATATGGAGTTTTTTGTTTTGGCAGTTCTTTGGTAAAGATGTATAGTACGGTTAAAAAATTAATAAATATTTATTTCAACAGGTATCGCACCGAATAATTTGCCCATTAATGGTTGAGCGCAATTATCAATGCATGCTACAAAACACCGTGTGACTTCAACCAAATTTAAACTAAGTAAAATTTATGAATTTAATCATTACTAAAGTGTCATATCTGCCCATCAGGCCCTGTAAGCAGGGGTCGTCAGTAAAACTTTTAATTTGCATTTAAACAAAAACAATGCTCTAGACAGTGTGACCATATTACATGCAAACTTCTTACAAACTGGTCACACTGTCGCAAAACAAAACAATTGTCTCATTTGGTATTTTTGTTTTGGCAGTTCCTCTGTTGAGGGGTATACTAAGCTATAGCCAATTTTACATTTTAGACATACATTACAGACATACATCGTCTGCGGCGCTAATTTACCTCACTGAAATTAACATCTTGGGATTATACATCCTCCCAATGGCCAAAAATATCTCATGGACTCTTTCAGGATGCGAGGGATGCGTCTTATGAAAATTAAATTTGGCCAGGACCGGCGCCACGAAGAAATCCCCAGTGCCACGGCTGATTGCGCCAAACACCCACTAGCCTTCTACAAGGCGACCACAGTTGTACTTACGACTTCGACTTCCACGATATCACGGCCATACCTCATATTTTCTTAAAACCGGCGCGTACAGCCCAATCCAGGTATACCTCCTGTAAGAAGCTTCAGTTCATCTTGGATGATCTGCACTTCGTTTCTAATATGGATGACGGTAATTGTTTAGTATAGGGACCTTACCCTTACCTCAGAAAATTCTAAAAAAAATTCACTTCGATAGATGGTAAATTATGATGAATTTTCATGCAAAATAACGCGGGGGTCTTCCATGGTTTCTTTTCAAACGAATTTTGATGTTTTAATTTTTTACTTAATAAAACTTACGTATCTGTGTATTTGCTTTGAGAAATATGTTATTATTGAACGATTTTCTAGGCCCTTTTTATGTGGTATCCCCAAAAGGCCTAGTCCACGTAAGGAAGTGAAAAACTTAGTTTTGTTCTTCTTCCTCCTATCCTTCATCATCTTCCTATAAGACTTTTTTGTTTTTTTAAGAAAAATAAACTAAGTAAAGTTGTATTAACTAAATCGCAAGTTGAATTTTTTTTAATTTTCGTCTCCGAAAAATGAACATCATTGACTATAGTTTTTGATGTCAGATTATACAGCAGTCCAAAAGATGTTATGAATCCTGTCTTTATGATTCGGGAACCGTTTGTAAAACATACATTTTGCCAAATATTCGACATAATGATCTTTTTTCCGCCTAAAATGTGGCGGACTTAACGTCCCGCCAAAGTCTTTCTATGTTTTGCGTGTGCGCACGGGTTGAGGGATCCACAAAGTTTTTTGAGTGGTTAACATTTTCGTGTTGAAACCCTTCGTCATTTAGGTAATTATACGATTTCCAGCAATCTGAAATGATTTCAATTTCAAAAGAGTGTCCTTTCCACGGTCTTTCACCAAAAATCCACTGACCTTCCACAACCCGGCCACAATTGTATTTGCGCTTGCCAATTTTGAATTCATCGATTTCAACGATTTTTTTTTGGCCACCAAGTTTCCCATAACTTTCCCGAATAGACCAATCAATGTAGACCTTCCTTAAGAAGTTTTTCCAGTCTATAATTGATTGCTTGTCTGGCCCAGCCAAATTCGTTTTCCAATAACATAATTTCACCTTTTAAAGGGTAAAATGTAATGAAATAGTACAGTAAACATTCTATATAAGCAACTAATCTGAACCTATTTTTTTTTAAAAGTTTCTTATGTAGAAAAAGTTGCTTATATAGAAAAAAGGAGTTAGTTAAAATAAAATTAAGGCTTTCAAGAACAGCCTTTTATCTGATTCGTCGCAAAATCAAGATCTTATTGCTTGTAAGATTATTTTCTTCTGCTCATTCTACGGCGACGTTGAAGGAATCTATCACATTAGCAATGCTGATTCTTCTTTCTTTTTCCTGTTACCATCTTTGTTAGCAATGCTATTGTCAGTTTCTATTTCATCTTCTATTTCAAAAGTACGCTTTTCCCGTTGCTGCCAGTTGACCGTTCCATTATTTCGTTCTCAGTTAAATCATTTTTGATTACCAAACTATACAGTCGGACCAATGGGATATTGTACTTTCCCACAAAATGATCGGCCGGTATATTAAATTCTATTTCGTCGATCGATGAAAACAGATGTTTAAATGAACTAATGATAACGAATCGTGGGAGTTCATTCCAGGCTTCAACTATCAAAAATGCCACGTCTTTAAAAAAAAAAAAATTGTGTTGACATAAGGTGCTTTCGATACCGCTGCTTAAGGGATTTTATGACATTTTGGTAAAGTGGTTGCAACGAATGTGTATTGTTGGGTGGGAAAAAAATTACCTTGAAGTTTTCATAATCGGAAAAAGCGTTTGCTGTCTCATGACTGGTGGCATTATCGACCAATAAAATTGCATTTACTGGTAAGCCTTTAGCTTCCAACTGACGAGAAACTTCAGGAATGAAAAAACCGTTGTACCACTCCTTATAAAGCGCAGAGATTTGTGGTAAGAGAGTACAGCGGTAAATGTACATTTTTAAATCACCAAGGATTTTTTGATTTTCCAATCATCATAAATTGAGTTTATGCGTCCCAGTTGCATTTACACAATGCATAATCGTGACCCTTTCCTTCAAAGTTTTCCGTCCAACCGCAGTTTTTTCAAAAACGGTAGCGTTTGTTTTCTTGTGCAAACCTTTGTAAACCAGACCGGGTTCGTCACAATTGTAGATCTGTTCCAGTAAAAACCCATTTTCGGCAATAATCCTCTTGAAATTGCTTGTGAATGTAGCAGTAATCTCAGGAGCCCGCATTGCAGGAAAGTTTTTCACCGGAAACCGTAGAAATTCTTATTCCGTGCCGTTTTTTAAATTTTTCAAGCCAGCCATCACTGGCTAAAAATTATTCGTGTACATTAGAGCGGTCCCAAGCAAATATTTGTTGTATAATTAATAATTGTGAAAATCAAAAAATTTTATTTTAATTTTAAGTGGGCGCGACAGGGTCTCAAAGTTTTAAAAAATAGTAATCATACGACACGTTCACCAAATACAAATTTTTGCAAACGAAGTTATTAATTCATTTCAATTGCTGTCATTGTTTAAAATTCAAAAAGGGATCTACAATTGTGGAAATAAAATATTTACAAATTTGAATAGTTAATAAATAAAATCATCGCGGACTATTTATAAATGGAAAAAATATATGATAATAGGCATGAGTTATTTTCAAAAACTTTAGACGCCATTCGCGCCCGTTAAAACTCGACTTCTTAATCTTTTGTTTTTACTTACGCTAATTATACATGAAAAACTATCAGATAGGGGGTGAGAGCATGACCTTAAAAATTTCATATACATGGGGACCGCTCTAGTGTACATTGAGAGACCTATTTAATTCTAGTGCTTTTACTTTGAGAATCTCGTTTGAAACCAATTCGTTTGCAGATTGGTACGAAACTTTTTATTCAGACCTTTAATCGTTCAAATATTATATAACAAATATTAATGCATATCGAAAATATGCAAAATATATGCCAAATGTGCTAAATATATGCAAACGAATTTAATTGAAAAACTGAACTCCACTCGTTATATAAAGTGCAAGCAGAAGAATATAAAAATTTGATTGTAGGAACATTGAGCGATAATTAATCTTCATGCTCATTTATTGTCTTGTAAACAGTTGGAAGAAGTAAATAATGCAACTGTTTCTCGATTTGTGAACGACAGCATTCGTATTCTGTGGCCACACGGAAAGGAGGTATTGGTGCTCTTCATGAATGCTGCGGCTTATATGAAAAAGCTAGTAAAAATAGAACAGTTTTTTTAACCGAATCTCATACACAAAACTTGTTTGGCACACGGTTTGAATTTAATTGCTGAACAAGTAAGATCATCGTGTTCCTGACGCTAACTCGTTCATATATGGGTAATTATTTCTGAAGTGAGCAACTTTTTTTTTCATAGTCTCCAAAAATTTTTAATTTTTTTGACAGGCGATTTTTAATAGCTTTTCAGAATTTTACCATTGTGGGATGCAGAGATATAGCGATTGTTTTTATACCTTTGGAGAGGGTATATTAAAATTGTCCGGATGTTTGTAACGCATAGAAGGAAGCATCTCCGACCACATAAAGTATATATATTCTTGATCAGCATGACGAGCTGAGTTGATATAGCCATGTCCGTCTGTCCGTCCGTCCGTCTGTCCGTCTGTTTCTATGGTATCTCCTCCGTCAGTTTTAAAGCTATCTCAACCAAACTTTGCACGAAGTCTTTTGGTATAAATACGCTGCACATTTGCTGGAACGATCGGTTGAAAAAACAGTTTTAGTGAGAAAAACTTTTTTGTTTTCAATGCTATCGCACCCAACCCTCGTAGTTATGAGTTCTTTATGCTTTCACATAATTTCAGCAAGTTTTATGCAAATCGGGCAACTATATAGTATAGCTGCCATACAAAAGATAGGTCTGAAAAAAAGTTTTAGTATGAAAAACTTTTTTGTTTTCAATGCTATCGCCCTCAAACTCGTTACAGAACACATATGATAAGCAACAACACACAATTCTGTCCAGTCTGATCCAAATCGGAAGATTTGGTGCAGACTGAATTCACTGAGTTCATATAAGTACTCACGCACTCAATTATAATTTTAATTTATAACCTACTATGATTTCAGTAAAATTTGATTCTTTGGAAGTGAGTTTCGCGGAAAGTTGTGGTTGTCCCATCATGAAACCTTTTTAGAGAACTAAGAATATCAAGAGGATTACTCCTAATTTTTTTAAAAAATCTCAAAATGGCCGTTTATTTAGAAATCGCGATTTAATTTTTTCTTAAGTTTCGGGGGTTTTTTCCACCAGTTCAACCATCGCAAATATTTTTATCACAAAGTAAAGGAAACATAATATTTTTTGAAAGTTTTTATTTATTTTTAGACCCATCAAATATTTAGCAATAAGCAACTTTAAAATCAATTTTAAAAAAAAAAACAATCGCTATATCTCTACATCCCACAATGGTAAAAATCTGAAAAAGCTATTAAAAATCGTGGAAAACTGCGGTTAACGCCTGTCAAAAATATTAAAATTTTTGGAGACTATGAAAAAAAAGTTGCCCAATTCAGAAATAGTTACCCATATACTAAACAAATTCATATTAGTTCGCTCAGAGAACAACGCAACA